>JAODUG010000011.1:2438992-2523084 GCA_027564795.1 Aphredoderus sayanus
AGGGGGCACCCGGATTTGAACCGGGGACCTCTTGATCTGCAGTCAAATGCTCTACCACTGAGCTATACCCCCAATTGAAAATAAAACGACGATTTCAGTATATTTATTAACGTTTTATCTGAAAACTATTATTTCGACGATTTTGAAAGCGGCGTCAATTGATATTCAATGTATCATTATTATAACAATATGCTAACTTTAGAGACACAAAACCTTTCACACATACAGAAATAAGAACATACATTACTGAACATCTTAATCAGAACAAAAATAGTCTAGGCTATCCATATTGGTATATTTTGTGCACTCGTTAAATTTTATAAAAGATGGGTTCTTCAAGATTCTTCATTTTCTTTTGGAGGACTTTGCTTTCTTTAGTGGTAGTGGTGATAGGCCTATCATGGGCAAATCAAAACTTTTCCACGTGATGTGATGTCAATTTACTTTGCATTTGATTGATTGGTCATTGTCATACATTTATAAAATAATTATTTAATCAAAGTATCCATTATTTTCGTCTTTAATAGACCTATTTTTTATTTTTTTATTTGACTATTTCTTTAAATTGTCTGGTCCCTTTTCCACAGATCCCGACCCCGGTTTTGGAACTACTGGCCAAACGCTATCCATATAAGGTTATTAAGGAGTCCCCTTTGTGCTGCAGTTTGAGACTACCTTATTTTATCGACTGAAATGACTCCCCCCTCTTCGACTGGCAGTAGATCTCATCAATTGAAGTGCACACGTATAAAAGTGCTCTGTATGTGTTGTTAACCTACTAATCCGGCTGCAACTTGCACTTTTTACCTGTTTTTGAGGAATTTCATCGCAATGAATCCGCCGTGTGGAAGATGCAATAAGGCTGTGTATCCCACAGAAAAAATAAACTGCCTCGATAAGGTAAGGGATAGGCCCATTAGGCTTCTGAACAACGTGCATTGTGTTCTTCAAGACAGATTGTTACTGTCTGTTACAGTTGTTTACTTTGATTTAAGATAAATGTTCACATTTACATATGTTTAAATTATTTTCTATTTTCTATTGTATTTATTCTGTTATAAAGGCAGTATTACCTTATGAATGTCTAAATGTAACCAATCAGAAAACAATTGCATATACTAGGCCTATAAACCTTTGATTTTATGCAATCGTACAGTAACATTATTGTCTGCCCTTATAGTCCCACATAATCTATTGAAGACCTGACCACATCCTGTTGATAAGCACAGGCATCATAATGTGTCATGAATGAAACCCATAAAGTGTACGCTAGTCATGAGTACTTGAGCAGATAATGTAAATATATTGATGTAATTATGTGGTAGTAAGAAAAAACTAAAAACATCAGTAGCACAGCTGTGCTCTCATGTTGAAAGGAAATGTGATTTTCCCATGCTGGCAGAATTATTTCTAGTACATTTCATTAACAGTTATGTAGTGATATGTGTAATGTCACAATTCCACAATTCTCTTTGTGTTTTTTCCTTCCAGTATTGGCACAAGGGCTGTTTCAGCTGTGAGGTGTGTAAGATGGCCCTTAGTATGAATAACTACAAAGGCTTTGACAAGAAACCATACTGCAGTATGTGAGTGTTTACACAACCATGGCCATACCCAATATAACATTCCACTTACTGCATCATGTATGATGTATTCTAAGATGATACAATGTACTGCAATAGGAGTGGACTTTTGCTCAAATGTCATCAAAAGTTATTTGCTAACATTGAGACCTATTCATTTTAACCATGTCATAGATAAATATATTAGCTCATATTATTACATAAGCAAAAAAGAGTTGGGTAAATGTGTGAAAATGTAGTGCAGACCCTTATTAGCAGATTTGTTGTAAAGGTTGTAGAATGGTGTGTCAGCACAACAGTTCAAATCACCACATACTGTATAACCACTATGCTAAAAGTATATACAGTATGTGCCTACAGTACTTCTCCCATACCAAGACACACATACTAAGGAACCTGGGAGATTGTTGGCAAAATGTATAAACACGACAAATCATGCAAACATACAGGTGCAGGTAGGCTGAATAAGACAAATACAACAGCTTTACATAAAAAGGGCAAACGTCCATCATAGCTTAAATGTTTGTGTATTCGGTGAAATGATGATTTTAACTAATTTCCCCTAGTGGGACAATAAAGTTAACTTGAACTAATGTGGCTCTATCACTGGTAGAACCATATATTTTAGAGTCACACAATTACACTTTCTAATAACAAATGATTGCATCTGCAGTTCAGTTAAGGGCAACGGCAGACAACATTACGTTGTCTTCTTCTGTTCTAGGCATTACCCCAAAACCTCCTTCACCATAGTGACAGACACCCCAGAGAACCTCCGTCTAAAACAGCAGACCATGCTCAATAGCCAGGTAAATCATGTACTGTACGCCTCTACTCTGTCTGGCTTGAGTTTTCTGTTGTGAGCTTTGAGTTGTCTTTGATTCTATTTCTGTGCGTGTACGCACAAATACTGTACCCAGTAATGTGTGTCTGTCGTCCACAAATACCACACATCTGGTTTGCATTCCCGTAATACATAGTTGGCCCCAGACATTAAAATGTGTTTCATGTTGACGCATGTTTCTCACGACTTGTATAAATTATATAATCTTTCTTTTAACTCTATGCATTCCAGTTTAAAACTATTGTATATAGCAGAGGTACGCCCCAGATTATCTATGCTTTCTGAACATGGACAGAAACATACCTGATAATTGCATATTAAATGTGTCATAATATTGTGATATTATAATAATGTGAAACTAAATATAAAAAAAACGTTCTGAAGTGAGTGCATTACTTTTTATTTAAGATTGCAATCAGTCCAAGATCTTGTTGAGTTACCTTTAAACACAAAGACACACTCCACTTTGTGTAGCCGATACTATTAGGTTAAAGAAAATATATATATATATTTTTTTTTTTTGATGCAAGATTAAATAGTTTAGTATACAGGTTCTAGCTGTAAAGACAAATCAGTGTGAGGTGGTATTTAGAATTTTAGACTGTCTCTCCCTCTGCTTCATCCCATCTGACCAGGACTGTTCAGTGTTTATAACCATAAAAGTCAAGGCAGGCGAGCTCCTTCACAGGGATCGCATAGCAAGCACATGACTCATGTGTCTGCATGAGAGGGATTAAAAAAGGGGGATTCTATGTATTGTAGTTTAACCTTTTCAATATAAATCGAATAATGAAAACATATTTGGCCAGTGTGTATTTGTATGCAGATGACCTTTTCATACAGGAAACACATTACATTGGTGGTTAGGTATCAGTTTCCCCTTTCTCTCACACATGCACAGTAATATTTTGTGGTCATTGCTGATATGCACGTCATTCTGGATAGGTTGGGTAAAGCAGGGTGTTGTGTATAATGTACACGTTTTATTATAATATTGTGGCCTGAGCATTCATGTCTTATTCTGGCTTAAGATGCATGCTATACAGTAGTTCACAGCATTTTTGGGGGGGTGGGCTTAAGCTATTTTGTCACATTAGCTTGTTCTGTTGCGATTCTAAACCCTATGTTTTAATAGGGTTTAGAATCCAAGGTTAAAAAACAAATAATTCAAATGCACAGACAGCCACATTTAATTTACAACAACATTGCACATACACCTTCATTCATGAATACACATACTGTCTACATGAATGTGTATCAATCTAATTAGAAAACTGTTGTAAACATAACGTTGCTGTTTAAAGGACTGGTAAATTCACTAACCAGTAACAGTTACAGAACTGCAACAAATACATTTAAGGCTTCATGCGTCCTGAATTGTATGTCCACCTCAAATTAACAATGAATAACTTGAACAAATATGTGAATTCATACGTTCTTGTGGTGTGTGTGTGTGCTCCTCAGGCCTTGTATAAAGAGGACTTTGAGAAGAGCAAGGGGAAGGGTTTCAGCGTGGTTGCTGACACTCCAGAGATGCAGAGAGTGAAGAAGACACAGGACCAGATTAGCAACGTGAGTGGGTTTCACGTTGTACTCTAACATAACCTCATGCGGCTATCTCACATCTAGGCAGACAGACCTGACCTGCAAACATGCTTCATCTTGCTTGCTCCTCACACGAGAAAACGTTTAGTTACTTCTCGGTTTGTGGCTGGAATTACCCTTATGGTTGAAAGAAGCATTACAAAGCAGGGTTTTGGTTTACGTGCATGTCCTTTACGCACTTGAGTCTAGAGTCACTCACATTCCTACTCCTCCCCCTACAGCTCTCCTAGGATCACATCATTAGCTTAGCCATACCTCAACACAATATAGACACTACTATAGCAGTCACTGTTCTATAGCAAAAAATGCAGGTTAGAATGCCCCCAAAGCATCACGGGATGCGTTTAGGTGGAGACTGTGTGGAATTAAGGAATGGTTTGTGAAAGTAGATGAAAGTGTGCTGACTTCCACATGCAGAGTTCAGAATCAGAACATCACAGCAGACAAGAGACATGTAGGCCGGCCCAGACATGAGCCAGTACTGTAGTTCAGTATACAAGCTTGCCCGAGGAACATTTCAGGCATTTCTGCTGCAGCCATAGAGGGGTAAGCCTGCCCTATATGGTTAAAGTGGTGGACACAAACTGAATGTATACTAGTCACTGCTTGACAGACAGCAGTTGCCGAAAAGAATGACCAATACAGATATTGTATTTGTTTTTGGATGGATGTAGTGTACACTACAGTAGATTGCAGTTTTCATTAATTAGCCTATAGTTATTTACTTGTGGACTCGTTGGCCTAGTCTCCTGTTATCACATGATCAACCTGCCTCCAGTACCAAATGGTACATTACTTCCATGCCAGTGGTGTGTGGGAGAGAATGTGCTATTAAACAGGAAAAGGTATCAAGGCCAATATTTGACACTATACTGACCCCTTGTGGGACTATGTGATGTGATTCTACACTGCGCAGATAAAGTACCATGAGGACTTTGAGAAGAGCAGGTTTCGAAGTGACGCACCTCCCCCTGAAAACAGACCAGGTAAGATGCATGCATGCAATTATGCAGTTACAATATTATCTCCCCCCTCCACCACCATCAACTCCCTCTGTGCACAGACGGTGAACAGCAGCCATCTAATATGCAAGGAGTCACTCCACCAATAAGTTCTGCCTGTGTAACACCGCCCAGTGGAGGGGTAAGGATGACGCTACTGCATGTGGCACAATACAGACTTAGGTTTGTGTGCTTAGTGTTTATTTCCACATTCTAGAAGCAGTACCAGGCCCTTTACAGCTACACCGCAGCAGACTCCGATGAGATTTCTCTCAAGGAAGGAGACGTAATTGTGGACGGCGAGGTCATCGACGAGGGGTGGATGCATGGATGCAACCAGCGCACGGGTCAGAGGGGAATGCTGCCATCCAACTATGTCCAGCCTATCTGAACCATCCAGCCCAACTTTGGGCGGTCTCACATTTTAATTTACATATTGCCGATAAATGTTAGTGTTCACAAGTAGCTGACCGAATAACCAACCGTCACTCAAGTGTTTATTTTAAACACAGCAAATGTCAGA
This sequence comes from Aphredoderus sayanus, assembly GCA_027564795.1. Taxonomy (NCBI): domain Eukaryota; kingdom Metazoa; phylum Chordata; class Actinopteri; order Percopsiformes; family Aphredoderidae; genus Aphredoderus; species Aphredoderus sayanus. The sequence goes on from JAODUG010000011.1 coordinate 2,444,549, forward strand.
TAAAGCTATCATATTGGTGCTTTGCCATTGCTGAACAAGCTATGGACTAATAAAGATTTCTACACAAATTATGGCGCCCCCAATATCATTGAATATCATATTGATCTGTATGCCATGCTGTATGAACTTGTCATTTCTCAATTTTTAACTCGAGTCTAACAGAATCTGCCCCAACCCGCTGTACAGTTAGTCATCAGTGCTAATATTTGGCCAGAATGGGCATTTTGTGGCTTGTACCATTTGTTCAGGACAAACAAATACAATAAAAGTCAGCAATGGGGTCAAGTGTTCCTTGAAGTGCTCAAAGTTCATTACTGCACTAATTTATTACAATCACGAATCAGATCTTTTGAAAAACTCTTTAATGTTTCATTGTTTTAAAAATATATTTACATGAGGTATTTTAAAGCTAATGTGCCATCATGAAAAATAAAACACTTTTTTTTTTTTTACTTAAGACAAAGCATTAAACCATTACAGCTAAACCTAAAATTACATTTTAAACATATATTAGAAATGCCCATTTATCTAGAAGGCTCAAGTCAAATTCACTCTAAAATCACGCACTCTGGCATTGAAGGCTTTGGCTTGCTAGCAGCAAAGAAGGGCAATCTCCTGTGGACCCACTCCTCTAGCCTTGGAGGCAGCCAAGTTAGTTGCTCTCCTAAAACATCTGCATTCTTGGCCATAAAGTCCTCACACAGTCTAGAAAGAAATGAATCACAGGTTTAAAAGATACAGTATCATTTGCTCTATCAAAAGAGCCACATTTGGTCAGAAGATTCCCAATGGCTCATGTAAAAATGTTTACCACTGCACTTTAGTCAGTATCCAGAAGTAATTACGCTCGACCTTCAGAATAAAAAAAAAAGATAAAAAAGTTGATATTTAATTCTACTAAAACATACAGTATCTTCAATGCCATATGGTGTTGCCTCAGAATCTCTGCCCCACATTGAAGACTCATTGTGAAGGCTGTATTGTGTGCACCACTTTGTGTTCCTACATACAGAGCCAGGGCTGTGTAGAAGTACCCGGTTCATGTTTTCAGCACGCATGGAACATTAAGCTAGTGGACCATGAGGAGCTGTTTGGTGAATTTGACAAAATGTGCATTAGCTTACAATTGATATACTGTGTACCATATCCTTAACTATAAAAACAACTCAAAGAGTTGCCTTCAACCTACAGAAGAGTTTGTATCGAGTTGGCGTATGCCACATTTCTTGTTCTGGCCAGTGAGAAAGTTGGCTCTAGGTTCTAAACTGAGCTTTGTAGCTAAACATCCTGTGGAAATCATCAGATTGGCTTGAAGCGGGCTAGTACAGCTTGCAGCTGGAGAACAAATGTCAATGCATGTACAGTCAGCTGAGATTGAACCAAGTTAAATCAAATGGCCACTGACAGGCTCTCATTGCTAAAAGGGCCCCACTTACAAATGCATCAGCTTACGTAAAATAAGGCTACATACGATAGACTGACCCACTACACCTGTCCAAGCCAAATAACCTGATAAATAAAAAAATTAAGTACCTGTAAAGGGGATATGGTTGAGTCTGAAAGATAAGCACATCTTTGCAGTGAGTCTGGCAAGGGGACCTCAGAACTGCCACCTGAGAGTAAGGATTCACAACATTGACTTGGGAACAGCTTAATGTTTGCACAATTATGCATCAAGCCAAGAAAGGTGGGGAAGAAAAGTCAACATTGCATCTTGGCCAAAACTGTGGTATTAGAAAAATGCCAAGTCCACATGGGACTTTGTTGCTAAATGGGTAAGAAAATGTGATGGCAACATCTGTAGCATTAACCACCAAAAAAAACAATTTACATAAATCTCAGACACTGCATGAGAGTGAAAATGGGTTACATACTGAATCCATCAAGATGCAGAATGTGCTGCTGCCCCCAAACACCACCACATCATGGTCCTTGTCCTGACACGCTGTGTGCCAAAGCCTAAAGCATGTGAACAGAACAACCAGGGTACAGAAAAATCAGATGACACGCAAGCCCCATCTCCCAGGGGCAGGGCAAGCCAGTGTAATTAAGACCTCAGAGATGCTGTGTTTACAGATTCCTGTTGGCAAGGAAGCAGTATGGTGCCGCCCTTCCAGAAGAATCACGACATCTCCAACTGCATTAGCTCACATTCTGAAGCTCAGCCATGTTCGCACACCCCTGCCTGCCATAGAAAAGATGGCACCGTAAGAGCAAGAATATACTGTGGAAGCATACCGGGGTTTGTCACTGTGTGGATGTGGCCTCTCTGCCCACTTATTCGTCAGCGTGTCAAACTGCCAGGCATCACCTGTAGGAAAGGGTTTCAATTAGGCACTTTCTTTCAAATGGACCACAGCTTTCTGTTTCTATACAGGGATGTGTATGGATACATGTCATAGTAGGGTAAAAAGCTGTACTGTTTTGTGTATGCTTGCCAATGTTTAAACCTATACTCAGCAGTGTTCATCCAACTTTAACATAAAATAACTGCAGGGTCCTTCAGCTTTGCACACATTTCAGAATGATAAAGTATTTAAGTTGATAAAGACATTCCACCATGACAGGATTTCTCTAGGTTTCACCTATTCACCCAAGTTCTGCAAAAAGGAAAGGGGAGTTGATGCTTACTGAGAGGATTTCCGTCCATCCCTAGTCCCCCGAACAGGAACAGCGTGTGGTCTGATGTAGGGGTCAGGGTGTGCATGGATCGGCCAAGTGGCACACAAGCTGGGGATAGGTCACTGGTAGTACACAGACAAACCAAATGAGCCATACCAGACAGTTACTGCTTTGAGAGAGAGAGACTGTTTTTACAACTTACAGACATGTCCAAGTCCAGGTCTCCAGGTCCAAGCTGTACAAGTCTAATGCCTTAGTTTCCTAGAAAGAACAAAGAAAAGCCACACAGGGTTAATTATATACCCATTGGAATACTTTGCTGGAATTGTGCCACTGTAGTCAGTTATTTATAACTGAAAAAAAAAAAAAACATTAACCCAAGTAGTGACCAGTGTACTCACCAGGCCACCACAGACATAGCCTTTGTTCCCCAGAAGTGCACTAGCATGGCAGCCTCTAGGGGCTGGGGCAGGACCCTAGAGAAACCAGGATGGAGAACAACACATTGGGATTTAGTTACATCACAACTGCATTCAAATACATGCTCACATGTTTACATTATTTGATACTCAAATCCATGCCAAACTTACAAAACAGATCTGAGACAATCATATTACAATGTTAATTTAGCATGCATTTATAGGGACAGGAATGCTATTGAATTAGCCCCTTAACTGAAATGTAAAAGAACTACTTCAAGATATTTAACAAACATTTTGAATAACTAGTCAGACAGAACATGTTGATCGTACCTTAGTTTCTGGAATGCTCCATGTAGCAGTGCTCGTGTCAAATATATTAACTTCATTGTTCCAGCCCCAGCACCTAAAGTATGTTGTCCCAATTACTGTCTGAAAAACAACCAAGACAACATACTGTAAGTGATTAAAACGTACCGTGATTACCAAACTAGCCAGAAACAAGTTATAAACAATTAGGATGACAAACGCTACAAGCCCGAGTATTCTCTGTAGCAATCCAAAGATATCCATCTATAGCGCCGTTCTTTAACTCTTACCCATGATGTCTCTTCAACGACAAAACTTGTTGTAGCGTTGCGTACCTCTTGTACGGTTTTACATCCATACCCGCCAAAGTAGATTAGTCTAGCAAAAACAAATTTCAGTTTTCTAACATTTAGTTAGTTACTATTAACACACAATTCCTTCCTGAACATTTTATATGATATCAATGTTTTATCTTCAAGCAATTATTGCTGGGGTGTGAAACATTTGCAAAGACTGGTCCAAACAAGGGTATGGAGAATGTATCGTCAGGAACGCCGCACAATTAAGTAAGTTAGTTTGTTAAGAAAATGAGATTGACCTCTCTTTATGAACCCAACAGGAATGCTTGTTGCGCGGTGAGGGGGTGTTTCCGTTTGTGTCCGTCACTCTCTTCCATCTGTAACACTGCTCCCTTAGGTCCACGCTGTACAGCTACAGAAAAATCATGTTTAGCCCAGCATTAGCAACAGACATCCAAGTTTACCGGTCACTGAAATGGTGTAGATCTCTGGCCAATGGCGCCAGATATATGCAATGCATAGTTGTGGCCTTGTAGCGCAGACATGCATGCACAAAGTATACTTCCTGCCCAATAGCTCATTTTCATATTGAAAACAAAAACATCTGTGTCACTTGGCTGAAAGTAGTCTTTCATGGTACTGAATGAATATTGACTCCTCAACACCAATTACCTCAAACCATTGTAAAAAAACAGTTTTAGATCGAAAAAGATATATATAGTTGGGACACGTTTCTGGTATAAATGGCTTACATACTGTAGGGACTTAAGTAAATGTGCACTTCATTTGTCATTTGAAGATATCTTGTCAAGTTACATCCATTTATTGGCAGCCATATTACTTGTTTTAAAGCATAACCAAGCTCAAAGTAATATTTTTAGTTAAATGTTTTAATTTTTGCAGTGCAATCTTAAGTCAGAGCTGATTGTTAAACCAGATCTGACCTACCAGCTTGCAGGTGGTACAGTATGTGATGAATCAGATCTCCCATCGTTTCCCCAAAAACAGCATACAAAACCGGTTTGTGTTTGCTCTTAAGTTTTTTAAAATGTTCTATTGAGGTGAGGAAGCGACAGTCAAGGTTTAAGAAATATCTCCCTTTAAAAAAAATTATGTATTACACAACATATGGAAATATCCATATGGAAAGGTTTTGAAATAAATACAATTACCCAAGTAATCCAGTTGTAACAGCTTACATCAACCCCTCTAAAGTACAGTCCAACCACTGTAAACAATTCACGATTTTAAAAGACATTAACAGGATGTTGTACTTCAGTTACTGAAAGTTACAGTAGGCCCACATAAGACTCTTCAAGCCATCAAATCTATGTAGAGCAACAAAGAGAGTAGGTCCAGATAATGATATACTGTATAGGCTCTTCAAGCCATCACAAACCTATACATAGCAACAACAAAAGAGTAGGGCGTGTCTTTAAGTTCTAATGTTGCAAATGGTTTCAACCCTGCGCATTCCAGTGCAAGTCTAGATCTCGTTTGCATATCAAGTTACTGCAGGTTCCACATCATGGATTCTATCAATAATATGGGCCAGTGGGGAGAGGGGCGAGGGGAAACCCAACCCCCCCACCACCCCACTGTCAGGAAACTGCCCTGTCTAGCCACATATCAAACTTGGCACACTATATATTAATTTCATTCCACAAGGAAATTATAAACTAGACATGGGGTTATAAATCACCTGGTTTGTGTATCCAACAGAGTCGCACCCTGCAAATATGTACAGTGTACCATTAAGATAAGAGCCACAGAAGCCTGACAAGTCTGTTGGTCCATCCCCTGCAATCATTCTCTTCATCCTATAAAGAAGAGTTTTGTATCATTTCAAGATGCACTGTAAAGTCAGTTGACATTTAAGCAGAGAAAATTGTGTCCATGTAGTATCTGCTCAAGTGGCTGCATCCTCTCTGGCCATGTTATGGAACATATTAGACTTGATATACACTGCAGTACTGTAGATGCAGATGTCAAACTGACATAGCAGCCTTCCCAGCTGATAGCAGGGCCATTATCTTACCATAGCCCAGTGGCCAAGTCACAGAGCCATATCTCATCACTGGGCAAGAACACATCACTTCCAGATACAGCCTGCAAATACAAAATGTATCAAATATATTTAAATCACACTGTCAAAATCACTTTTGTCAAGGAGAGCTTTATCAATTGAAATAAAAGCCTATAATACAACTCTGCCAGCATGTACGGTCTACAAACTAGTTTACAGTAGGCATATTGCTGACCTACAGGAGGACGTCCATTTGAAGAACTTTTTCAGCTAGAACTATATTGATAATTTATAATAATTCACGACAAATTGTATTTTATTCCGTCTTGCTATTTTGAGCAACAATAGCAAATAATTTGATAATAACCAAACCACTTTATTAGACTTCTCGCAATTCCCCTAACAAGTTGCGGTCAATTCATTGCAGAAACGCGTGCGCACCTGAAAAAGTATATCCTACTTTGAGAAGCGAGATATACTTCGAAGGATATCAAATACTGACACGTTTTACCTTCAGTGTGACTAATGCATTTTTTTATTCCCGTTTGACTTACTTGGTAACCTCCCCAAACATGAAGCACATTATCTTCCAAAAACGCTGTGTGGTTGCTTCGCTCAAGACGGACAACCGCGTCGATGCTGCTCACATCATCCATCCTTACTACTCGAGACCAGCTGCTGAGCAGGTAGGGACTAGGAAAAGTTATCACCTTCACCGCATGAAGGGAATGCGAACAAGAAATACTGAAGCTCAGTGTTAACCCGGTAGGCTATGACTAACGTGGAGCGGAGTCTTCTGTAGGTGAATGAAAATACCAATTGGAGGATGTACGTGTTTTTCTGGTCTGGAGCATGCTGGGATTGGTCTCCCTACTCCTCCCACATGCTGACTAGAAGTGACAAATAATTATCTTGATTATAATTGACACAAAGTGTTTAATGCTCGGTGCAGAAGTAAACAATTAATGTAACTATTTTTTGCACATAATGTAATAGTTTTCATCATTGGATAGGCTACCTGAATGTTGGATTGTGTAATTATGGACAATAGTGTATATGGTCAATTGGCTTGTTTGGGGCAATTAAGACGGAAAAAAACATTACCATTGATATATGCGATAACGTGATCTTATCACAAGACATTCACGTATTAGTCAGCATTGAATTGGGGCGTAGTAATGTCGTTTTTAACGATCCAGTGTTAATTGAGACAATGACAATCAGGTGTTATGCTGTACATCTGTTCCAGAGAGAAAGCGGCTGTGAAGGAAAGCTATTATTACAGAAAAATACTACCCAAGCATGTGTTGAGAAGGGTCTAAGAGGTATATACTATTGCATTTATGGATGATGTAGACCAGATCAGTGCAATTGCATATAGCCTACATATTGGACGCGTTAAAATACTAAAGCCAGGGTTTGTTGTAACTAGGGGGGTGGGGCCATATGTAACATGGGTAACACTACAGACAAGTAGTGCTGCATACATTTCACGTTCCCCATAATGCTAAAACAAAACAATGGACTGTTACATACAAGAAATGGGAACTAAAGTGTACTGTACTATTGTAAGGTAATTTTGGCAACTTTTTATTTTATTCGTTAAGAGATCGAATTAGCCTTTTGACATTAAGTACTAGAGCTGATTATATTACAACTGAATTCTAGTTTACACATTCCTTTAACAGTCATACCCAAGTGCAAATACACAGATCACATGTGCTTAAAAAAGACATTCTGATTACAAATATTTAAAAGTAAGTAACAGACATTCCCAATGCAGTGTTTTAAAAAAAGCTATCTTTAATACTGCATAATTATAAATTAATGCAGTTTAATAATATTGGTTCATCAGATTAGCATCATGCCAAATCATTACATTGCATTCATCCCTGACCTCTTAACTTTGATGATTATTCTAATGATTTAATGATGTAGATACATACACACAGTAATATGCAAGTGTATGTGTCTAATTAGCAAAATGTAGCAAGGTCATCTCAGGATGTGCCTGATTTATACATTCTGGAAAAACATCACACAAGAAAGCAGTATAACAAATATATTCACTCATTTGGGACAACACCTTTTTTATAAAAAGTCAAAAGGATTTACAATGCTTTGACTTTGAGATAAATTGTATTCATCTTAAATTACAAAAGGCACAATATAAACATTTCAAATCTTGTTTCATATTTGGCCTACTGTGTTAATATTATCTTAATGCATGTGCTTTTAAAGTCAATAACTGGTTTATTGTAAACATGGCAAGGGCTAAACCACTTAAGACCAACAATGTAAAGAGTACACAAATATCGAGCATATATAAAAAGATCCTTGGCAGGATATAAGGAGTATAATACAACTTCATTTGGTGCCATAACATAACTGACTGCATCAAAACTCAAAGGTATAAAATCATTGGTCAAATAAAGTGTCTCTCAGGTACTACTTCCACAATTCCGTAAGGTCAGGCAAGTCGCACTTCATAATTGCACTTTGGCACAGGTTAGTTCATGTAAAAGCTAGATGCAGAGATTCGGTTTAAGCTTTATTCGTTCCTCGATATAAATTGCTTGGCGTGCCTAATGCCAAGCAATATGTAGTCTCATTTAAAAGGCTCTGTGGTTTAGTCTTGTAGATCCCGCTCCAGATATTTTTGAAGCCGCAGGCATCGTGGGCAGGAGGGTGAGTTTGCCTTGCACGTTAAATGGAACACAGACTTGCAGTCTTTACACCTGGGTGTGGGAGAGAACAGTGACCAAATCTAAACCAGTGACATGCGATGAGAGCTTTGTACTGCTTGTCTGTAATACTGATGCCAGTTCATCGAAATTACCAGTAGCCATGGTTTTCTAATGCTTGCTTTGTAACGTTATGGAAAAACAGCTTACCTGGTGGTACTGTCAAACTGGAAAGGGAAGATAATTTCATCGATTTTGCAAATCTGGCAGATGAAACCCCGCTGGGTGCACAGGTCACAGTTGTACACGTGGTTGGAGGCAAAGTGTACCAAAGTGTTCAGGTAGGTAGTGTACTGACCGTCTGCAATCTGCAACACACCCACACACACTTCATGAAACCTCTCACCGTTTAGAATACTTCTTAACTCTTGTGAAAGTTGTGAAATATTGTATTTGATTTTGTATAATTGTGTTTTTTTTTTAATTGGCATTGCTGTGTGTATTTATTTCTTTATTAATAATTTCTTTATGCTAATGTAGTGTAAACATGTGTAATACAAGATGAGCAGAATTAGCACTACCCTTTTCAGGCAGTATATTTTCCATTAGTGTCAATGCCAACTGCATACCTGTCGTAGGTCCTTGACACTGTACAGATGGCTGGACTCCGCCACGTACGTCCGATGCTCCGTTCTGATGAGACAGTGTATTTCACATAGAAAATAATTAACGTATTTTCATGACTATTAAAAGTTGCACTGGAATATTAGTCACATTTATAATCACTTTTTGATAATATCAATAGCCAGCTTTCAATTGCCACAGTGGCCGTAGGTAGTACGCAGTAAACAAAACACACAAATCGCTCTGGATACAAGTTGTAGGACCACTTACAGTCCAGAAAATATGGCAAAATACAGCAGGTCTATCATATTTTCTCATCAGTGTCTATCTATAATACAGTATCTCGCAGATTAACACATTCAATACATAATTCGTGAGTGACACTGACCTGGCCTGGAACTTCTTGTAGACTCCACTGCGGCAGGTGTGCAGGTAGTCCCCGAGCAAGCGGAGCCGCTGGCGTATGAGGTGGACCTGGGCCATGGGCTCCGCGTGCTCCAGCAGGTGTGGATTCAGCTGCTCCAGGTTCAGCAGGGGCTCATGCTCGATCTGTTCCAGCAGCTTCAAAGCCTTTCTGGACACCTGGAGGCGTCACATGTGGATACCTTGTATGATATCCTGCTTACTGTGTGAAACAGGGCTCAGGCTGCTTATGACATACGTACATATCAAACAGAAACCACGTTCTCAACCCTCAATACTAAATACATCCTATTTCATCAAAACAAGGACGCAAAAAGCTCCGCCCTCCAAATTTGAGGAGCATTACCAAGGCTGGGATAGTGTGTGCACCACTGTGTGTTCCCATTTAAAGACCCAGGTCTGTGTAAAACATTATTTTTCAGCATGCACAAACAACAGACCATTAGTGGATCTGAATTTGACAAAAGTGTATTAGCTTACAATCATTTAGCACACCTTTAAATACACATTGCATCTACTGTACACTGTACAGTATTAAACGTGGCTGGTGCCAGGTGGCTAAATTAACATACAGTGATTTACCCAGCATCAGCCTGATATCAGTATTTGCACATGCACGACAATAGCAGTGACCCACCTCGCGTGGCGTGAGGTCCCAGTTGTGCACAACGCGGGCGGGGATGATGGTGGTGTCGCCGTAGTGACAGGACTCGCAGTAGTACTGGCCTGTGAACTCGCACAGCCTGGCTTTTCCCATGGACAGGCCGATTTGCCTGGGGCAGCCTGCACAGGGCACATTTGCAGTGAGGAAACAGTAGAAGCAGAGTAAGACATGAAAAGAAAGCTAAATTAAACATAACTAATAACGATAAAAATATAAAATACTAAAAGTAATCAACTAGTCCAGAGCAAAGAACCTTCTCAGGACTTCGTACTTAGGACTTGCTCTTCCCTCTCTTTGTTCCAAATAACTGTTGCTGTGTACGATTGTAAACAATGTCTTTAATAAATGAGAAAAGGTCAGATGAGTGAAAGACCACACCTGCACACTTGAAGCCCTGGGCGTCCAGGCCCTTCTCCAAGGCCACGGTGTGCACGTGAGTGAGCAGCTCCCCGTCTGCCTTCAGCCTGTGCTGCACCAGCCTCTGGGTGTTGCCCCCCACCTGCAGGCGACCGGCGGCCGGCTCGTCCCCGTCATCGCAGCACTCCAGGTAGGAGTCCAGGGCGCCGCGGATCAGCACCCTCCAGGAGCGCGCCTCCTCCGGGCTCTCGGCCCGCAGCCGCAGGGCCTCCCTGGCGGTCAGCAGCTTGAAGAAGGCGGGCCCTCCCATGGCCACGTCGGGCACCACGTCCCGGATGCTCTGGATGGGGTGGCAGAGGCGCAGGCACTTCCTGCCGTCCTCCACCCGGTAGCCCCTCAGGGCCTCCAGGGAGAGGGAGAAGACATGGGGCGTCCACACGCCGCCCCCCTCGGGGGCTGCGGCCGCGTACAGCACCGACTCCTTGATGGAGTCCCACTCCAGCTCGACGGGCCGCGTCCAGTCCAGCTCCTGCGCCGGTGGTGGGGACGCCTGCCCGGGGCCGGCGGACGGGGTGCTTCGCTCGGGGCTGGAGGGGGAAGGGGAGGAGGGGGAGGAGGAGGACGGTGACGGCTCCTCAGCGCCGGGTTCGTCGGGGGGCTTCAGCACCTCCCACCGGTCGTCGGGGCGGTGGGCCGCCACCGGGCGGCACTTGTCCACGGCCTCTGCGATGCGCTCCACCCAGTCCTCGGCCTCGCCGCGGTTGGCCGCCCGCAGGTAGAGGCGGCGACCGGGGAAGGCCAGCTCGAAGCGGCCGTCGGGCGAGGCCAGCCGCGCGTCCTCGCAGCGCAGCAGCGAGCAGTTGTCGCAGCACGCGCGCTCCTCGGCGTTCAGGTACAGGCGGAACTCGAAGGGCGACAGCTCGCAGTAGTAGTCCCGCCACATGCCCACCGGGCCGCGCCGCTCCAGGTGGCCCAGCTTCAGCAGGCCCCGGAACGGGTTGGTGATGCCTGCGGGGAACAGCGAACACCAGGTGGGCACGCTAGCTTCATGGGCGTTCGGAGGAGAGCGCCTTGTGCCTTGTGGCACATTGACTGAGACACACTAAGCGGCATTGCAGCGGCTACATTTTCTTTTCTTTTCACTCAAGTCCTCTCGCTGTGGTTCAGAGGGCGGGGCTGCCCCTCCACATACACACGCAGCAAGAGCACAAATCTGGGACGGTAGGTGGGGAGAACTACCAGAAACGATTGATTTTATTGAAGTACGGATAATGATGTGTATCATAAAATGTATACAGTACATGTACTACAGCTATCGAGATGTAAATGACCATGTCTGGGTATTAGATGTTGGTCATATCGCACAGCCCCAAGAGGAAGTAGTGGTAGAAAGATCATCTTATCTGATAATTTGAATGAGAAAGAGGAACTATTTCCACAAATAAAAAGAAAGTCCTGACATGAATGCATTGTGTTGAAATGCATGACATTTTATTTACACATTCGGTAAAGAAAAGGGCATTAGCCATTTCTGCTTGAGAAAGCTCTGTAAGCTCTGCTTAAAAGGCTGTATGAGTAAAAAATAAAAATAAAAATAAAAGTGAATAAAATTGTGTAGGACTAGCCAAACAACTAGTACAGTGTGATTATGAGTGGAAAATAATCACAAATGCAGATATTACCTAAATCTATAGATAATACTTATTTTTTGGTAAGAACGCATCTTAAATGTGTGTCATTGTTTCTTTGGAAATATTATAATTTGTCCATTATGTGACTTGTTTAATCAAATATTAATTTTACAAAACAATCATGGAATTCAACCATGGCATGTGAATAAATCAAGCAAACTTATTAAATGGGGAAAAGGGAAGTAAGACATTAAGTCAAATAAATAATGGCATGGAGTGCTCTCTGTGGTAAGCCTGACATTAACAAGTGGAACAAGATTATCTTAAGTGGTAGGATTTATTGTTTCACTTCTAAATAAAAAAAACTTTTTGATAATTAAAATCTCCTTTCACCCTGGGTGAAAATCGCTCTACCTTAGTGCGCCAGAAGAGGGCGCCAACCATGGCACATCATATATCCGTGTTGTGGTTGGTGCCCTCTGCTGGAATTAAAAAGTTAGTGCACTGGGTCATTTTGACCCAGGAACAACAGGGGGTTTAAAACAGTTCAGAGGTGCTGGGTAAACCCATTATATATTTTCATTTTTGGATAACTTGATTTCTATCTATTTATTTATAGAAATATACAGGTATTTAAAGGCCATGGGTGGAGACAGACAAGGAATCTAGGTACGTACAGGACAACAGGTTGAAGTGAGCAGTTCTCCTAGTTTAGCCTGTTCTGCCAAGTTCTTTTAAAAAGGAATGCTACAGTAACTGCAAAATGTTCCAAAACAGTTCAGTCTTACCTATCTGCCTGCGATGGACCACACTGGGGGGTGACAGGGAGACCCCGGGCCCAGGGCTGTCAGAGCTCAGCCCGTTGATGGAGGCCGGCACCTCGTCCAGGTCAGACACTTCCTCTTGGTGGGGTATGTAGATGTCCTCCTCTGAGATCCAGGAATGAGGGTGCTGCATGCAGGGGAACAGGGGATTTATATTTCTTTCTGTGCAGGAAGTGTATTGTACAATAAAAGAATAAGTAAGAGTAGATCCCCTCTGCCCTCATCCGCTTCCATTTGAATTTTGGGTCTTGAGAGGCCATGTGCCCATATTCTCATGGAAAACATACAGGTATGTGTGTTAGCACCTTAAATACCATACATATTAGCAGAGAAAATCACCACTAATGTTAACGAAATGCAATCACTAGCAACAACCCTTACAGGTTCTAAGATTGCAAAACACACTGTAGTTGTTGGGAAATGTTCTGCTTGTGCAAGAGTGGAAAAGATATAATATAAGATTCCAAGCATGCTTTGGAACATTTCAACTAGATAGATAGATGATAGATAGATAGATGATAAATGATTGATAGATATTATTAGCATCGTATGTAAAATGGAGGTCAGGCTCATTTATGTAAAAGCTAGCAAATAGGAGCTTGCTCCTGCTTGAATTAGCTTACATGTTGTATAGATAACGTGCAACAAGAGGAAGATACCAACACGTTTTATCCTGTTGTTGACATTAGCCTACATAACATCCAGGTTGCTGCCACTCATCTCCATAAATGAACAAATCACTTAGGTGACATTATTGGTTAATAACAGTGGGTTAAATAATGACATTGGCAACTTCAATGTACCTGGCAGGACGGTTAACATTGTAAGCTGACTTAGCTCAGGCTTGCTTTCCGACGTGCAGTTCTTCATTCGGCAGTGTGTCCAGTCGACAGACTTGCAGTGTAAAAGCCCTAATCTGATTCGGATTGGTCATGTTTCGGCATTTGGAGTGATGATTCGTTTTTAAAGCTGCTAAGTGTATGGTAACTATAGGGATGTAGCAGGCAAATGCTGGCCACGACCCCCCCCCCCGAATATTTTCACATCGGATCTGCACAATTTACGTAGTTGACCCATTTTGGTTATAAAACAGCAAATTTCGCCAAAAGGTGACGAGTTTTCATGCCTGTTTCCCACACACAGGCTGTATATTTCAGCTGATGGCTGCTGTGAGTAAACAAACTATATTTCAATTTTGAAATGAATCCATGAGTTAGCAGATTCTATATAAGTTCTATTGGTAAACGTTTAACAGCGGACAAAGATCTTCATTCATGAAACAGCAGGGAAAACAACAGCAGACGTCACAGTACATACAGACAAGTGAAACTTGCCTGTTGCGCCTACATCAAGTCATGTGCTGAGAGCAGACAAACGCAAGCAAAGGAAGTAATGTGGTCTGTGTGGGTTTCACTTTTGCAAATACCTCTGAGGACAATTTCCTGCTTAGGACACTGTTGGAGCGGCTTGGAACACCATTCACTGAATTCCCCAAAGTGATCTCCTCAGATCGCTCCAACTCCCCGTCTTTCTGGGGCAGTTTAGCGTTTTCTTGGGCTTCACATGGGGGTGTTTCCACATTCTCTCTAACAGTAGGGTCTGTGTGGCGTTGAGGCTCAGGCTCAAAGAATGCTTCTGTGGGGAGCTGGCTGGCCGGGATGGGAATTGGCTCAGGCAGAGGGTCTACTTCAGGAGGTATGGAGCTCAGGGGCTGGGCGTCTTGGGAAGGCGAGGGCGGCCCGTTGGGTTCGCTGTCAGAACCGCTTGGAGCAGCGGTCTCGGAGAACTGGTCAGGGCCGGTGCTGGACACAATGGAGTCCTCCTGCGTGGAGTCCTGACTGCAGTGGCCGCTCTCCCGGAAGTCGCCCATAACGCTGGAATGATACGGCAAAGTCTGAAGTCACATTTTGCAGTGAGATGATGAGGCAGGGCAGTAGTTTAGCCACTGCTGTAAATCTGTCCCTGTAATCCTGTCCCATCAAGATAAAGAAACGTCAGATTTAGACCTGCTACTCCGTAAAAACCCAACAAACCCAATTCTAACTGCAACATTGTACAGTGGGGTAAAACAGTATTTAGTCAGCCACAAATTGTGCAAGTTCTCCTACTTAAAAAGGCTAAAAAGGATTAGAGAGGTCTGTAATTTTCATCATAGGTACACTTCAACTATGAGAGACAAAATGAGAAAAAAAACAAATCCAGAAAATCACATTGTAGAATTTTTTATAAATGTATTGGTAAATTCCTTGGTAAAATAAGTATTTACCTATTTTACCTATTGAAAATTACAGGTCTCTCTCATCTTTTTAAGTGGGAGAACTTGAACAGATCGTGGCTGACTAAATAATTTTTTACCACACTGTATTTGTGACTATTTCCAATTCTGACATATTTATCTATGCATCTAAGTACAGTGACAGTTGTGAGTCAACAAACCCAGCTACATCATTAGCACACACTGAGGACTTACTCTTTAAGTGGCCTCTTAGTGTTGTTATTGAGGTTATGAGACAGGTCCAGGTCACAGGGAGACCAGGGTTCTCCGGTGGGGCTGCGGGGGTCCTGCCCCTGCAGGAGGCTGTCAGAGCTGATGCTGGACGACAGCTGGGAGGAGCTGGTGGTGTCCAGGCTCAAGGTGGACGAGTTTATGACACCCCAGCTCCTCACAAACATATCAGCCTCCTTCCCCACGAGCTCCCCCTGGTCCCCCCTCTGGGCGTCCGCCCCGGTGTCTGACGACCACGATGACTGAGAAGTCGTATCCCAGGATTCCTCGCCCTTGGCTTTGGCCGCGACGGATTCCCTGCCGCAAAGACATAGGTCAAGTTCTTCCGCCTGGGATATGGGGCAGAGTCCCGCGAGAGCCAGGGGAGTGGTGGTCCACTCGTTGAGCACCGAAGACTTGTAGGAGAGGCTGAAGGTGAGAGAGGCCAGACCCTGGAGGTAGCTGATCAGCACCTCACGCTCCTCTGGGTTCAGCAGCAGGGCACTGGGCTGGTAGTAGGACTGCAGCTTGGAGCCCTCGCGGAATAGGGAGGCCAGGTAGCACTCCATTAGGCCATGGTTCAGGGCCAACCGCAGCCACGCCCGGCAACGGCCAATATCCGTGTTCACAAAGCTCAGCTTCTCCAGCTCTGTGATCACATCTCTGGAGGGAACATGGAGCATGTTGTGCTATCGTATCAGATTACTCTGAAATTTTACTGTTTCAAATATGATTTGAGATGAAACAGCGTTTTATTGTTAGGATTGGGTATGTTTTTTTGTGTTTTTTTTTTCATTCCGGTGCCACATTTATACTTTTAAAACTGTTCTGGTGCCTAAACGGTGCTTTCCTAAATGGTGCTTGAACATACAGGTAAACAGGTATATGTATCGGTAATATAACAGTCTATAATTAGACCAGGTGGGCAGTCGATCAGTGCATCTCTGTTTAGAACCTTTTGCTTCAGACATTTATTTGGCAAGTTAGCTAGCTACGTTAAATAGCTAGCTAGCAATGGTTATAAGAGCAATGGTTATCAGAGCAAGTCATAATATGTTAACTAGTGATCACATACGGTGAATGTTTATGATGCTTATTACATCTGTTTAGGAGCACCAGAGGGAAAATATTTCAATCGACATATTTGAAATAAGGTACCGAAATATGCATTCTTATTTGGTCCGGTATATTGGCACCGGGTTTCGGTACCCAACCCTAGTTATTGTGCCATTTTAATGTGCAATTTAAAATCACAACAGAATCTGAGATAATAATGTATCAGAGAAGAAAAAGAGCATGTTATGCCTTACAATGAAAATCAACAAGGTATGTGAGATTGTGAAAAGTGAATAAACTTCTGTAGAATAAACTAAATCAACATTTAATGAAGTCATGGTTTTAATATAATAAAAGAGAAATCCACTAACCGGTGGGTAACGGTCTTAAGTAGGCTCCAGAAGAAAGGCTGGGGCAGAGGTCCCCTTCCCCCCTTCCTACCTCGACCACCGGCATCAGAGCGCACGTACTTGCTTTTAATGCCGTGAATAAAGATGGCCTCCAGGGCACAGCAGAGAAGATTGGCTTCACTGTCCTCACTGGTCACCACAGTATCAGATGCCACATGGCGCTTCTGCAGGGCTTTGAGTGACAGCGCCAACTTCTCTTTGATCTGCTGGTGGATGGGCAACAGGGTTCAAAGGAAAATTGACTGCTTCCTTCTAGCCTCTAAAACTTTTCAGCTCTCACTGATAGAAAAACTGCCCTCAATTACGGTTTATTTACGTTTTTAGTTGTTTGGCTTTGACCCCCCCCGCTACACCTAAGTACTAAGACATTGGCATGCCTCTCTACTCTGCCCCATACAGATCTGGTAGACTCGCACCGTTCTACACCCCTCCTCCTACAGCCACATTTTGTATAGATGCAAATACTATATTGTTTATCAAATGATAACTTGAGTTATTGGAGTAGATATGTGGCGGCACCAGTGGTGTGCAAACCCATAGTGTCGCTTTTAAAAAGGTCATAAGACACTTGTACAATGTCTTATGTAAATATGGAAAGAAACATTGCAGCAAAGAAGTCTACTGTATTTTAATAGGGAGTGGAAAAATGAAATAACTGTAGGGCACTGACATGGAATGAATTATGAGTAATTATGCGCCAATAAAAACAGGCCCAATGTGGCCATGTGGCTGTGATACATAGCATGCAGTTTACCTACTGAGACATGTCACCTGATGTCAACTGACAGAGGGGGAAATGTGAACTATAATTAACAGTAGCACACACAATGCATTTGCTAAACCTTATATAGGTTCAAATATCTCTGAAGTCAGCTACAACTAGAAAACTAAAACAAAGCAAATTAAAGTATGACAATTAAGCTACAGTTTATCAAACAATTTACCAATAGAGGAAAAAACTCATCATCTTAGAGCCTACTTGGCCAATAAAGTTTAGTGTCAACATTAATGCAGATTTGTAGGGGATAAAAATAGGCTACATTCTAGATGGCAAGGAATAGGACTGTTTTCATACCTGTTTGACATCTTTAACCTCTGGTGGTGTATCTGGTGCCTGTGTGGCTAGCATATCACCTATTGAGAGGGTTTCTCGCATGGTACACTAAAAAATAAAAAGTTGATTGTTTTTCAATTGCTCTTTTAAACCACATTTCCTGTTGAAATAACATGACACTTCAGATGAACAACTGCATGGCAATGAATTATTTACCATTGTACAAATTTTCCAGCACATCATGAGACTGAATGAGTATCATGTTCATCTTTAACAAACAATTGGGGGCACTCAAGAGGGTACAGTACTATATATAAAAAGCCCTTAATAGAACTTGGCTAAACAGTCATGGTAACAAAACAAAAAAACATTTCTACTGCGATACTTTGATCTGACTAAGGCCTATATGGCTGAAACTGGTTAGGTGTGTTTTTATTGTTACCATGACTGTTATGCCTATTAAAGGCCTTTTACATTGATTACCCTCTTGAGTGTCTCATATTGTTTGTCACAAATGTTCAAGGATCCCTGCACTGAAGAGCACCAGAGGCATACGTTTTTGATACCCAAGCAGCACTCTACTAACTATTATTGGACAGAAAATCATGTTTATCTTTTTGGGTTGGGATGTGTCACTTTGTGTCACGAGACATTGCAGTCGCTGAGAAGCGTTTGAAAATGACTTAACTTCCTTAAAATGTAGTCACTCAAGTCACGGCAAAACCAGGAGTCCTTGAAATAAGGAAAACCTGTTTAGAAATAACAAAGTGACTTTGCTGCTTGACTGAAACGTCAGAGTTGTCATATTACTTATATGTATATCATATATCACTGTATATCACGCAGGGTTAGCGCATGCTATATATCGTATAATATCTATAGAAAAGGCTTGACATTAGCTTTCTGTAAACCTTTGCTATCGGAGTTAGTGATGTAATTAGCTTAGCCTTGAGCATGAAATCTACTATACAGTCATACGATTTGGATGAAGTGAAAATTGTGTAGGTAATATGTAAATAACGGGAAAACACAACCGTGTCAGGTTACATTTACCTGAAATTGTTAGGTCTCTTTCTGGTTCTCTTTGCGTACAACACAATACAGTAAGGCTGCTACTATTACTAGCATGAGATAGGCTTCTACTATTACTGTACAGTACTCACCGAAATGGAGTGACTAACTTGCCATTACTGTTAAAAGAAGGCTGTGCAGCTTCGGTTGCTTTTTTAAATACATTACATTATTCCACACAGGTTAACCAAACCAAATAAAACATTCAGCAGTAGGCTGATGCAAAAGGGAACGATGTTGTTTATGGACGTTTTTTGATGGTGTGTTGGGTTTTCTTAGCAGTGCCTTGGACTTCTGCCAGCTGAAGACAGATGCATCATGGGACATAGACAAGTTGATGCATTCAGTGCAACTCAGAAACTTGATATCGTTTGTCAGAGGCGTTCCCTCCCTGCTCTAAATACCTTATACCAGAGCCAGTGAATTGTGTACGAAGTTGAGGGTGCTCTATCATACAAATTACGATTAAATGTATTGCCCAAATTTCCAAAAATGAACATATGCAGTTTTGTTTACAAATCCCTGTAGGACCCTAATAATGTACGGATTATTTGGAATGCAGCACAAGTCAAGCGGTGGAGAATGTTTATCTGCTGCGAGAACGACATGTTCCCTGTGCTGTCTGTTACAAGCAAATTCCGCATAATTAGTAAATGTTGTTACAATATACAATACACTACAAAACAAAATTATTTTGTGTATTAGCCACTAAAGTTCTGTTTAGGGCATCTGTCCAGAACAGGAAAGTGTACTAAGTAGTTTGGATCTGTTAGTCGTGGCAATTTATATAAGTAAATATATAAATACATATGTTTTGTATAAATGTATTGATTTATTGATTTATTTAGTACTCAAACATTAGTAACACATTCATTATTATTTTTCAAAATGTAGAGAAAGCCTTTTGATAAAAGTTCATATGTAGTACACCAGTATGTATATTAAATTCAAATACTATATAAAAAAAAACACAACCATTGCAGAACAAGTAATCTTAAAAGCTTCCCTGTTTTCTTGTCTTATTCTTTTTCTTTTGTTTCTTATAAAAACATGTATATTTATATGAGCCATTGGTTGACATTTGGGACTGAATACAGCTGACTGAGTCTGCTGAAACAATGCGAGCTGAGGGCCAGTGTATCAGTCTTGCTGCCATGGGACCTCAGCCCCTGCATTGTTTGCATAAGGGGATATGTCTTCATATATACCAGCATTGCATGATTCAATTGCCAGGCCCTGAGAGAGAAGGAGGGAGAAATTAAATCTAGCTGCATATCAGTTACTTCTATTATGTGAGTTCTGTTCTATATTTATAGTGAAAGCACGATTACTGTTGTGAAAAACATGTTTCCAACCATATAATATAGTATTAGATAAAATAATATTAGATTATATTAACGTTATACAAAGTTTATTTATCTATCTAAATGTATCAGTCTCAAAGGTCTGAACAAGCCCACATTTCACATGAAGAAAGTGACATCCCCTTCACCTGCTCCACCCACTGGGCAAGGAAAAACCACGTTGGTACAAAAGTGGCGTGTGTGTGGGTGTGTATGTGAGGAAATATTGAATATAGTGTTGCATGTGCTGGAAAGTGACTACTACAGTATTTTAGTACACAAGTATCAATTTATAGATTAATATGTATTAATATGTATTAATATGTTCACTCAAGCAAGAAGCTGTCTGTTTTTCTTTGTGTGGTTGTGTGTGTTAGTGTGCATGAACACAGCTGCAATAGTAGGCTATGTTTCCTGTTTATCATTAAGAACTTAGCAGGGACCAGTTAAACATCGACAAGTAAAAATAAAGGCAATTTATTATTATAATTGTTATTGCATGGCTGACAAACCTCATAAATATGATCTTGTTCAGGTTCCTCATAAACTGAATCCTCTCTCTCTCTCTGAAAGATAAAACGGAGATAGTTGGTCCCCTAAGTACAACATTTATATTTCTTAAAACATCCAATGACTATGACTCATGGTACTGCTCACCCATTTATAGTTGCGTGTGATTATAGCTGCAACAATTATAGCCAACAGCAGGCCCTGGAGCACCATAAGAAAGTCTTTCATTTTGCTCCTGAAGGCTGCATTCTTAACATCAATCGGTTCTGTAGGAGGTAAAGTGAGAGAAGCTTTTTAATGTCTGTAAATAATAAAATATAACAAAATTAATAATTTATTTATAGGTTCCATAGAAGTGTATTTAACCTATGTCCGCTGCGGTAGTTACAATTACAAAACATTACAAAACACTAGCTTATGTCTGTTTTTTAGGTCACATTTTGAAAATACTTAAACGTATACTGTAAGCAAAGCTTGAGTAATGTCCCAGCCACTTACTGAAAACTTGTATTTCTGTCCCTGGTCCCCAAAATTCATTATTTATCTTGCAGTAATATATGCCACTCTGTTCTTTTTTAAT
This sequence comes from Aphredoderus sayanus, assembly GCA_027564795.1. NCBI lineage: Eukaryota > Metazoa > Chordata > Actinopteri > Percopsiformes > Aphredoderidae > Aphredoderus > Aphredoderus sayanus. The sequence continues at coordinate 2,465,940 of JAODUG010000011.1, forward strand.
TTTGATAAAGATAAGGGAGGTATTATGTTTTAAAGAACTTGTTCGCATTTTGATCCTTTCGCCAGTCTGGACCAGAATCTTCTTTTCTGTTGTGTTACACTTAGGGGTCCAGTGCCAAGTGACAGTTTTACCCACCAATTTTGGGTCTGTAGTCACACAGAAAATAATCACATGCATGCCTGTCTTCACACCATGAAACCTGGGCTTCTGGGTGATTAACAGGGCCACTGTGGAGAAAACAGAGGATTCATTTTATAGGTTCTTCAACTAGTTTTGAATGCATATCAACACACATTATGTTACATGAATATGCCAAAATAAACATTTGGTTACAATTGATTAAATTAAATGTATAGTATTATTAAATACATCATATTATATTTAATGCACGTAAAAAAACTATGGATTAGTGCATATCTTTTCCATGCTTTTCTTTCAATGTAATTAATGTAAAAGTGTAATACAGTTTTGTTTCTTTTATACATGAATAACTATAACAACTGTTAATAACTGTTCTACAGTATATGTTGTGTCTCAAATTGTGACTTCCTCAATTTCATACAGATGGTCAGGAAGTTAGACTATAGAATTATATCTGAAGTCAAAAATACCATGCAAAACATTATATGGCCGGAACAACTTCATTTATGTACAGTCTAGTGGGCATTTATAGCATCATTTAAACTGTAATAATAATGTAATCATGTTCTGCATGCTACTCGTGTAGACATTCTTCTGAGTCAAATTCAACAGACATTAATCATTCCATATTCTCCCGCATTATATTCAACAGCCAAATCACTCCATCATGTACATAAAAAATTACATTCACAGTACCTGAGAGCCTGACCCAAGCAATTCCACAACATGCAAAAAGCAAGCATCTCATGATGAGCAGAACGAATGTTGTCCTAATGCAGACTCCTTCACAATTACAGTTGTTGTGCACCACAGGAAGAACCTGCACCAGTGAGTGTCCCACATGCACATTCAGTGCATAGGCGCTGGTATTGTAGGCAAATAAGGGGAAGATCCCCTCATCTGTGCATAGCACACTCATTTCACCAACAAATATGTTCACTCATTTAACTTAAAAAATAAACACAAAGTATGTATATCCTACATTTATAATTTAAATAAAACTGAAACTCTAACATTTAATATATATTTGCTGATTATTGCACCAAGTTAGTATTTGTGAACATTATTTTGGAACCAAACGAGGCTTTCAAAAGAAGAATAAATTGACAATATTTTTTAGTTTGAATTTGTAGCTAAATATATAAGATTGTACAGGTATTTTTCTGTGATAGACCAACCGGATGAGGTTATTTTATACTATATTGTACTAAAAACATCTATCTTTAAACTTATTATATTCTAAATGATATGAGAATCAACTTTTAAAAATGTTTACAGCTCATGTGTGGATTACTAAACACATTTCTTCAGTGTTTAAACGCTGCACGTTAACAGAGATCTGCATAATGTGAAGTTCAGAATTTTCAGTTTCTAGGCACTTGCACAGCTAAGAATTTGAGCCAAACCTCCAAACACATAATCAGTTAACAAACAAATTTGCTGAATGTCAGTAATAAAGGCTAGTGAGTATACATATGCTGACTTTGTCATAAAGTGTAATCATCTCACAATCACGTACCTTGCCTTTAAGTATATGCAGCCAAAAACACTTACTTTGTGATTGTAGTATGGTATTCCACTTTCAAATATCTACATGTGAAAACCATACAGTTTCTATTTGTTAATACTGAAATAAAATATTACATAATTATTTTCATTACACTTTCATAACTGTTGTTCCAGGACAGAGCCAGCAGAGGGCATCTTGTGCTAAGACCATATGTAATACTATTTTGTTGTTTGCATGACAGCACATTAACATACCTTTTTGTCTACTTTTCCACATTAGTAAAGTTTTATTCTTACAACGTGGTTTCAAAAGAATGTTTACAATAACAAAATAATATATAAATATACACAACATAACAGAATAACAGAAAATGGCAGAAATATATATACAGGCAACATTGACAAACATTGGACAACCAAGCCAGCAATGTCATTCTCCTATAAGTAAACATTTAAACAAAGTAATTGTCTTGATAGTTCAATTAGAGAAAAATTCAACCAAATGGTGCAGCAGTGACTATAGTAGGATCGCCACAGGTGTCATTAAACACTGCTGACAGGAATCACTGCCCTGCTGTGGCAGTGTCATAACATAGTCCATTTGAAGTTGATACATATAGTTATATTTATTTTTAAATGCTAATTGTTAAACATAGTGAAATACATACTTTGTTACACAACTGTAAAAGTGCTTATGTCATTCATTTATGAATTTGCAAGGTAAGACATTTCAAATTAGTTAAGACATACACAACTTTGGGTCGTAACAAACACAAAAGCATATTGCATGTTCAATGAATTCCGATATATTGCTGATATTATGTTATAGAGAAATATGGATCTAAATCAGACTGAATGAAAAATAATATTTCCCATAAATAGTATAAAGTAATATATAAAATATAGTAGCCTACATGTAAAATATAAAACATTGAGTAGAGAGATTTGGTTGTTTCAGTCCTGTACAATCATGTCAATGTAAACATACAGTTTGTAGTTTCAGCTCCAAAATCTGAAAACTGTTATTCAAATCCACCCAAGAGAATAAGAGAATCAGTAAAGTAAATGCTTGCTGAAAGTAAATGCTGACATATAGCAATAGACAAATTCATTTGAAATAAAAGCAAAAAAGCAGAACACTTATTAGACATGCATGTAATATGATTATGATTAAATTAGCTTAGAGACAGGGAAGTCTCTCAGATGAACTTGGCCTGGAAGGTAAAAATAGTGCAATGTAAACTGGGTCTTTCTCGATAAGCCTGTTTGCATGGGACTACATGTATTAACCAACTGCTTGTGTTAGCTGGCCCTTATTGTTACTTAGAAAGCGGTGTTTGGGTTCAAAGACAGCGTCGAGATAACTGGTACATATATAATATAATTTGTTAAATGTAATGTATTTTCACCATACAAAAACAATTCATTTATAGTGTTATATAATGTATGAGGATGAATGACATTTCATTTTTATATCCATCACATCATTGAGATCCATCACATCATTGAGATTCCAAATGTGACTTAAACTAAGCAGGAATAGGAATTGATTCTTTTCCAAATTAAATACATTTTTTATGAAATGTAAAAAGTGAATTCTAATTGTGGCATGAGGTTTCTGATTGACATGTTTTCCATTTTCAAGATCTATCATAGCATTATTGATCAATTAATATTTGGGTTATTACACATTTCATCTTTATGTATGTAGTTCGATATTTTACATGTTTTCAAATGACACTGAAATTGTCCCCATACAGAATAATAATAATAATAATAATAATAATAATAATAATAATAACAACAACAACAACAACAATAGAGTATTATTGTTATTTGATCTTATAATAGCCATTAAAAACATGATATTGTTAATGGTACATATAGTACGTGAAAGTCATAAGATATATGGTAACAGGCCACTAACTCTTGTTTCATTTGGTTAACTAGATTGTAGTCTGTCTGTGCCAACTTCTTGTTTTTCACTAGATTTAAAATGATAATATCACACTCACATCATTTATTTCTGTGGCCCACACAAATAAAGTATACACACCAGTGTCTGTTAACGCATAATATTCTCTAATTATTTGAAATACCAAAATATTGTCAGTATTTGCATGTTGCATGAAAAAAGGAATTTAAGTGTTTCAACTTACAGTACCTGGGTGAGCATATAACATATATCATTCATAATGCATTCAATAAGTGCAATCTCATAACATTACTACAAGTCATGGCAATATCATCATTACAGCAAATATATAGAGAACATAACAACAGTAGGAGACCTAATATTTCCTATATTTGTTATACAATCGACTCTCGCAGGTTTGCCTGCAAGTTCAAGAGCTTTCTACGTGGGGCAGAATGCAACACAACCTCGCAGGTGACCTCTACAGGCACAACCAGGAGGTTCTGCCTGAGGGGCTCTGGCCTGCTCTGGGTAGATGTCTCACCGGACAAGGGCTCTGGCTTGTCAGGCGACTGGGCTGGCAACGATACCCTCTCCATCTCCTGTTCTAGTTCTGTGTTACTACCATACAGCACCTCCATGTTTGTTGCCAGCAACCCTTCCTTTTCTGGAGGGTCCTCTTGTGCGCTCACCCTCCCCAGCCTCTTGGAGCGGCGCATGAAAGAGGCATGGCGTATGGAGCGTTTCAGTAGCCGTTTCCGGTAAGCCCTCTGAATGACCACCGCAGCCCATTCCTCCTCTTTGTGGCGTAGCGTTGTAGTAATGGGTGCGAAGGAGTCCGAGGTGGGGTTACTCATGATGAATTTAGCCTTGATGCTTTCCCGCATTGCGGCCATCTCCACAGTGTCTCCCAGCACCATCTGAGTGACGGCCATCAGGATGTCCAGACAGTGGATCCTGTCCCCGATGACCAGGGGCAGGTCCATCTGGATCAGACGGAGCCGGTTTGGCTTGGCAACCCTGAGCGGCTCCTGCAGGGCATCGCAGAAATCAAAGAGCCGTTTGTACTCAATGAACTGGGTGCCTTCCACATCAAACTTCTCCCACGTCTCGTTGAACATCTCAAAGTCCTCCTCACACAGCGCGTCCCCGCTCTCCTCCTGGGCCACATTGAAGTTCTCTAAGATGATGGCGATGTACATGTTGACCACCACCAAAAATGAAATGATGATGTAGCTGCAGAAGAACATTATGCCCATACCGGGGTTGCCACAGTTACCCCTGACATCTGAGCCTGGGTGCTCGAAGTCTGGGTCACAGTCTGGTGGTTCCCTGTTAAGGATTGGGAGTAAAAGGCCGTCCCAGCCAGCTGATGTTGTGATCTCAAACAGGCAGACAATGCTGCCGCCAAACGTCTCAAAATTAAACATGTCGTCAATCCCAGCATGCTTTTTAACATAGGCAAAGTTTGACATGCCAAAAATAGAGAAGATGAACATGATAAGGAAGAGCAGGAGGCCAATATTGAAGAGAGCAGGAAGTGACATCATTAAAGCGAAAAGCAGCGTCCGAATGCCTTTGGCACCTTTGATGAGACGCAGAATCCTGCCGATTCTGGCCAGCCGAATCACTCTGAAAAGAGTTGGAGACACGAAGTACTTCTCGATGATGTCTGAAAGCATTGTACCTGAAATTAAAGGAAAAGCACTGCAATCAAGAAGATGGTAACATATGTACATTTACACGGAAATACATTTGAATATAAGAGACAATTAAAAACTGTGCTATTAATGTAAATATAAATGAGGTACCCACCAGCTATAGACAAGATAACCACAACAAAATCAAAAACATTCCATCCATTGGTAAAATAGTATTGTCGGAGTGCAAAGAGCTTCAAAACACACTCTCCTGTGAAGACAACGATGAAGGCGACGTTGATTTTAAAGAGGAAATCCTCCTTCTCTGGACTCTGGTTGTCTGTCTCCACCATCATCGTCACCATGTTAAGGCAGATGAGGACCATGATGAAGATGTCAAATAACTGCTGACTGATGAGGTCAAACACCATGCCTTGGAGTAGGTTCTTTATGAGGAGAGACACAGGGGGTAGAATAGCATGGGAGAGAAGCATTAATTCCATGGGGTCATTTACAGTAGCCTGCTCACCTAAATGCTGTACAGCAAAGGTTAATGTTGAGGTTACGTTTAACAGCATACTGTACCATTCATTCCATGACAAGCATTTGCAGATATTGATGGTATGGTATTAGATGGTACTGTAATTTAGGGATTAGTCCAGGGACTGAGAAAACCACACACTCCTAGTACAGTTTTACACATTTGTGACATTAAAAATGCAGGCCAAAACATACAGTTGGTCGTGGAATTGGCTTCTGCGGCTTCTTGGAACCAAGTTTCTTCATCGCTTCATAGTATTTCTTTTGTTCTTCAGTCATAAAGATGTCTTTATCTCCAAAGTGCTGAAACAATCCAATAAAAAGTTACTTTTATTATTTAATTCCTCTTTAAAGCACATATGGATCAAATTGACATATAACAAAAAAAAGTGTAATTTCAACAGATGTAATAAAATAAAAAATAAAAATATATTACTTATCTTTTTCTTTTGCTGGTTGAAGTTGTCAATAATGACACCAATGAAGAGGTTTAGAGTGAAGAATGAGCCAAAGATGATAAAGGTGACAAAGTATATGTACATGTAGAGGTTAATCTCATACGAAGGCTGATCTTCTACCTAAAGTAAAAGTAACATGGATTAAAAGTTATTACAATTACAGACAGAGATTTTGATATAACACTGATAAAACAATTACCTCTCGTGAGTCAACGGCAGCATACATGATGTCCATCCAACCTTTAAATGTTGCCTGAAATTAAAAGCAGCGTTTGTGGAGTCAATTCAATACCACAATAAAAACTATTGTAATAGTAAGCGTGAGCTCACTCTGGTAGTTGTCTTTCCATCCACGCTGAAATCCACAGCCACACACACACACACACACACACACCCACACCCACACACATGTCTCAATCCATTCAATATGAAGTGAAGTGAAGTTCTGTGTGTGTTAGTGAGAGTGGAAGGCATACACAACAGAGCCTGAAACAACGAATCGAAAATCAAGCAACCTCATACTCTAAATTCCCATGTACATCGTCTCTCCCACTCTCAAGATGAAAGACCTTCCTCACCACTTGAAGCAGGGACAGGTATCCCAAACCAACGTTGTCATAGTTGACCTTGACGTTGACCCACAACGCTTCATGTGTGGCTTCACCGAGTGCCAGGCAGTCGCTCTTGTTGTTGACCTCAGACATAGGGAACAGCTCCTGCGTGGTAGAGTTGATGCAGCGGTAGAACTTTCCGGCAAACAGGTTGACCCCCATGATGCTGAAGATGAGCCAGAAGATTAGACACACCAGCAGCACATTGAAGATGGAGGGAATGGCGCCGACAAGAGCATTCACCACAACCTGCCAGGCAGAGGAGGATTTAGTGACCTGATATCAACAAATACTGTATTATTATTATCGACCTTTCAAGTTGTATACAAGGTGCTCTATATTGTTTTTAAATTCATCTGGCCAAGACAACAAAACAACCAACACAGTTTCAGACATAAAACACAATAATTGACAGTAAAATAGGAATAAATAACAAAATTCTGAAACAAATTAAAATTAATACAAATACTCAATAATATTTGTCAAAAGTTATCATCTGGGATCAAGCAGATGTTTAATTAATAAAGTAAAACATGTACAGCCAGATGTACCTGCCTCAAGTCAGTTAGAAGTACTTTAAAAAACGTTAATTGTGATCAACTCTGTAAGTTTTAAATTACTTTCCATAACATTCCATGCAGAGGGTGCAGCTTACTTAAAATATATTTCTCCCATTTCACTTTAGATAGGATAAAAGGTAGAAATCTGATTTGGTTTGCACTTTGCATCTAAAGTTATATAGATTATCTTTAAAAATATATTGTATTATATTTAAATGTATATTGTATTATATTAAAAACATGATAGTATTCCAACAGACCATTATGGGTAGAAAGACAACCTTTTGGGTTAGATTTCATCTTCAATAGTCTAGTGCTGGCCGCATGAGTACAGTAACTTCTACTATCCTCATTCATTGCCAAACACATAATTAGCAACACCATTACTCTCACCTCAGTCAACTCAACTGTTGCAGCAGCACCCATGGTGAAACCGTGCAGTCAGCATTCAGAGTAAGGAAAAGCCATTCATGTTAGTTTAAAAGTGTATTAAAATGTGTGGCTAGATGTATATCAATGTTAGTCATGCACAAGGTCAGTATAGTATTTTTTGTACTACTGTATGTGTTTCTGTCTCAAATGAGTAGGAAGTTATTAAGAACTTACTCGCATTCCTTCAAATCTTGACAGTGCTCTAAGAGGCCTTAGGGCCCTGAGAGTTCTGAGAGATTTGATTGGTCCAAGATCAGAGTAGCCCAGCCAATTGGCACCTAAACTAATTAGGGAAATCTGTGGCAGAATTGAAATATTTCCTATTTAAGTGTTACCATGGAGTTCAACTAAACATATTTATTGTATCAACTTCACAGTGTTTAACCAACTTGTAAAAACTTACATCAACAATGAAAAAGTCCAACCAGCACCAAGCATTGGTGAAATAGGTCTTGAAGCCATACGCCACCCATTTGAGAACCATCTCAATGATGAAGACATAGGTAAAAACCTTGTCAGCATACTCAAGTATTATTTTGATTGTCCGGCGTCTTTCTATGTATATGTCTTCAAATGCCTGCAAATAAAACGTAAAGGTTTCAATGACAAGTACAGCATTTTAATCCTCATTCACTGGTATGTTCTTCACCTAAGAATTTGTTTTTAAGTTCGTATATTGCACAATAGATCAATTTTATTGTGCATGCCAATCATTACAGTGTCATAATCACATTATTATCCTGAGGGTGTTGCACTCACCAGAGCGCCACTACTGAGAAGGATCATAAAGATGATGAACGTCTCGAACCAATCATGCTCCACAATGGCAAAGCATGTCCTACGGAGATTCCACCACTTCTTGCCTCTACCTTGGGTGATGTCCACTGTTAGACATGGCATACGCCTGATACAGTCTGCGGGGAAGAGTGGTGTCAACCGGCGATGTTTCCAATGTGAGCACTGTCACAATAATATTCATCTACTTCAATCAAATGAATTACTGAATGAATGAATCACTCATGAATGTACAAAAGAAACAGTCCACCTTTACACCCCACCCACACCCAACTGATATGCTCTCAATTTATTAAAAACAGCTCAAAACCACCTGTCAAACAGCCATAACTGGCAGTTAATAGTGCAGGTAGATGTGCCTGTGTTCGGAAAGTGATCCCAACTTGGGGTCTTGTTATGAGTAGTTGAAGGTGCAGGTCGAATAACCTGCTAACAATTTGACTGACACCTGTGTATTAGCACTGCCTGAGATTCCAGACTGATATACAGATAAGAACGAATTGTGGAGCTTGTCTGGATGGGTATATCAGGCTAGCACAATAAAGCCCTAACACTCAGAACAGAGAAACAGAGACCAGTAGAGGAAGTAAATGGATCAAATACAGAGGTCAGAATCTTACTTTGTACACCTGTAATGGACTGTCTGTAAACAGTATCTGTGATGGGCCATATGAAGTGTGTTGGACTGTGTACCATCAGTGAAGCAGGCCTCTGGTTCCACAGGGTCTGGTTCCTCCACTTCCTCTTCCTCTGGTTCAGGCTCAGGTGGTTGGTAGTCAACGGTGCTACACACTGAAGAAGCATCATCATCCTCTCTGACCCCCATCATCTGGTGGGCACATACAAGTAGGTGCTCTGTGATAAAGTCAATTAGTCTCCAAAGCCATTCCACTATTTACTCTTAAAAATATATTCTCTTCAAAAAGGGGAGGGGCTTAAGGCTTAAGAAAGGAGGCGCTTTTATTTGTACATGCTTGAAACATTCTCTCTCTAGCATAACTCACTCTTATAATGTCACATAAAGACAGATCATTGGCAAGAGGTTGCCTCACAGTCCGCTAGCTTACTGTACTCTGCTTACTGTAGAATCAGATATTTCTACACAGCCCTGGCTCTGTAAATATGAACACAAAGTGGCGAACACCGCTCAAAACAACAATGCCCTAGCTTTCGCAATGCGTTTCCAATGTGTGGGGCAGAGCTTCTGAGGGAGATTTGTTTTGATTTGAGTTCAAAGAAGCGTTTTAGAGAATGAATTACTATAATATTGCATTTACTTTTGTAATGTCACAATTCCTATCAAACAATCTTAAAGACATAAAGACTTAAAGCCAGTTGCTCTGTCAAACAGGTAGAAGATGTGAGAGTGTGTAGCTACACACACCAAGTATGGACACACCCAAGTTATCTCAAACACCTGTCTGCCTTTACAGTCCCTGAGAGACACAATCTATTGTAACGACAGAATGAAATTTGAAAAAACTTAATAGAGAAATTGTTTTTTCTACCTTGAGATGTTGTTCATTATCTTGAGGAGATAATTCAGGCTTGTCATCATCATCATCATCATCATCATCGTATTCCTCATCATCATCTTCATATTCCTCCTCATCCTCCTCCTCATCCTCCTCATCCAAGTTTTCAAAGTCTGACTCACCCTGGGCAATCGGGACATTTAGACTAAACTCTCCATCCACAATGCATCCAGAAGGTCGGCCTTCAACGAGACAGTTAGACATCCCCTCTACAGCCTTCAAGTCAGAGGGGTCCAAATGGTTAAGTTCAAAGGCTTCGGCTTTGAGATCTAAGTCCTCTCTTTCGCCTTCTTGACACTCTTTGGGCTTTCTGCCCAGTAGTCGCAAAACCATGTCAATGATGAAGGCTTTGGCCCAGTCGACACCCCTGGTGATCCTGCCAATGGCTATCTGGAGGTTGTTCATTTCCCCATCATCGTCCCCAGCTGAGAGGTTGTCTCCACTGAAGGAGCTGAGCAGCAAGGCCAGGAACAGATTCAACACCTGAAGCCAGGATGTGTTGTGGCGGTGAGGGAGAAACATATAACAACGGAGTTATTACCACACATTTTCAGGTGGCAAATTTAAAGCATGCTATAAGCAGGTTTATGTACAAAGGTTAGTATAACAGAAACATGTTGTATAATGGATGCCAAATAATGTACACTCCTCAATTTGAGTCTAGAATTGAAAGCAGTGCAAGAACAACACTTGATTTTGCTTTGGAAAATATTTGGTGGTCATAGATTCCTTTGATCCGGTGAACTGAACTAAATGGACATTTTGAATGAAATACATATCACATTTTGACTTGGTTTTATAAGCATCAATACATATTATGTTGTCTGCTGCCTGTTGCAGAGGTACTGTAGCTATCTTTAGTGTCTAAAACCTGTTAGTCAATTTCTCGGTTCCTATTTCTCAGGTTTAGCGGCAGATCATGGTTACAAGGGCCTGGGGCAGGCTGATCTCTAGCATTCCCCTACACAAGCTGTGATTCAGTGAGAGATATAAGGGATCGGTAGAGCTAGACATAATACAAGTGCTACCAAATGTGACATAGGTGGGGCATAAGTGGACACAAAACATTGAACCTTAAACATAATTCCTGTTGTGGCAAGTACCTGGCAAGTCTCTTCTCAGGACAGAAATCATGTGCAACATGTGATACCTTTGGGTATACAGCAGTATATAGTATGAAGTTACTCCATGAACAATCACTATAGTTACAAGTAAAAGCGTTTTTAAATTCAGGTGTTTCTGCTGTCATTAATGAGCAGTAGTGTCAGCAGAGGAACTTTGCCCTCCAACCATTAAATAGGAGAAGGTGAAAGGAAGAGGAGCTTTACTGTGATCAATGTACCACAGTCAGTGTAAGCCAACTTAATGAATATCAGACTAACATATGAATATCTCATAATTATTATCACATTAGTTTTAACTGCAATATAACAGCAATAACTCGATAAGCCTTAATGCATTTTTTGTACCCTCTTAGCTAAAGCTTCATTACCTTAATTTAAGATAGCACTGTGATCATTTGGTCTTAAATAACCCAATGTGGTACATAATAAGTCCCAAACGACAAATTGGTTCCATTGCTTCTTGAAAAACACACTTCAAACATGTATACAAAGCTTACTGAGAATACTACTGGCTTTGTATTTTATGAAAAACAATGGAAGTGGCGGTGGCCGGTACCGTGTATGACAGGTGGTTACTTCATGATAAACAGTTAACATGTAATCTTCAGGTGAAAAGCTTAAGAGTCGAGTATTTATCAAGTCCAACATTGCTTTAAGATTTCACATGCCATCCACCATACTGTATATTGTGTCACTAATATTATTTATGATGAAATACTATTAATTAAGAGTTCTGCAATCAAATGACCTTTGCCTAAGACCCACTCCCCCCTCTTTATTAATCCTGCACTCCCCAGCTGTCTGTGTTTGTTCCTTCTGTGGCAACATGCTGATTTGAGCTGGAACTTAGCACATACTCAAGGTCAGTACCACGGTTGGCTCGCTCAAGTCACTTGATTTAAATAGAAGCCCCCCCCCCTCCCATTAACTGAACAAGTATACTATGTGTCTTGAAGACGGTGACGACAGTATATGTGTGTGTGCATGTTTAGGGTTAGACAGAGGGTGTGGGTGGGAAGTGTGTGCAACACACAAAAAAGCTTCGGTATCTTTGGCAAGGCGGAGTGGTGCTTTTGTTAGCTCATAATGATGAGCCATTTCCTCTTTATTTCTATGAATAACCCAACAGGAAAAGCACATGGCTAAGTGCACACATCGCTAGGAATGATGCCTATGTGATCTGTGTGGCCTTGTTCTATGAGGCCAAGATGTGATGTCAGAGACGGTAGCTTGTTTATTCTTTACTTAGCATTGTATGAGCTGGGCTGTTCCCACTCACATGGGAACTTCCTCACTTATGTTATTCATATGTGATGAAATGCTGTTTTTATCCTCATGCTCTTAGTATGTGTAACTGTCAATTATTTGTCACTGTTCTCAAAGCATAAGCCTTGCTTGGGTTTGCCACAGTATAATCTGTATTGTTATTGGTTGGCCACCTTAGTTATGCGGATGTGAGTTGGAGAAGTACCGGGCCTTTCAAAGTAGATTGTTACCTTCCCGGTCTGTAATGGCCACAGAAGGAAAAATGGCGGAAAAGCAGGCAAATTAGAAAAGTGCATACATGCTACGTAGAAGCTTACAGTTTGTTTGGTAATGCCCCTATGAGGATATGACCGTCCATAGTCATCTACCATAGTATTCAGCAAAATAGGCTATACAAGCTACAAGGAAGTGAAGTCAATTGCTAGTCGCAAACCATAAGTAATAGTTTAATGTTCAACAGTACAGCCTACCAAACCTGTAAACCTAGCTGTTGATAAATGGTAGACTACCATAGCATAAAAGCAGCTTGAGTCATTGTCGTTGTTCGTGAAAGTCAGCATACACGTACACACAAGAGTGTGTACGTGCACAACAACAACTACATTATATTAATATAGGGTATTGTTCAGTAACAGTAAACTGATTAGAAATAGGCAAATACATTGCATTGAGACCTCAAGGAACTGTATCCACATGTGGGAAGGGGCACAGAATGTCCACTTTTCCAGTGTTGACAGGTGCTCGTAGTTTTGGTATTATATAATAAGTGTTACTTAGTGTGCACTTAGTGTGCACTTAATATGGGTTAGATGTATGGTCCCAATTCAAAGGTAGATTGGGTTGCTGTAGATTGGGTTGCTGTCAGAACCCCAACTTTCACTGTTAATGTTTGCAACACGGTTCTCTACAAGGAGGTGTAGCGAACCATGTGGAGCTTTGAAGGGGAAGGAGTAGAGAAGAGTACTAGCATACACTTTTGGGTAAAGCATTACATGTCAAAATGCTGGTTTCAAATAATACAATCATAGCCACAAATTGAGGAGTGTACAGTATCATTACGATTTAGGACAATAGACTCACATGGTTGCATATTGCAGTACTCACCACCAAATTCCCAATGACCATTACCATCATGAAGACCACCAGACACATCCCAACCCCTGCCACCTCCATACAATGCCACATGGTCTCAATCCACTCTCCACAGAGAATACGGAACACAATAAGGAAGGAGTGGAAGAAGTCGTTCATGTGCCACCTTGGCAGCTCGCAGTCCTCGGAGATCTTACACACACATTCCTTGTAGCTCTTCCCGAAAAGCTGCATGCCCACCACCGCAAAGATGAAGACAATGATGGCCAACACCAACGTCAGGTTTCCCAGGGCACCTACTGAGTTGCCGATAATCTTGATGAGCATGCTGAGTGTGGGCCAGGATTTGGCCAATTTGAAGACTCGTAACTGTCTCCAACAGTACAGTCATACAGAACCAAACAGAATCACAACAAAGGTTAGTATTCATAATGTGGGGTGGCCACTGTAGTGGATTTGAAGAACATGTAATCTTACCAGACGGAAGGACCTGAGGACAGACAGGCCCTGGACATTAGCCAGGCCCAATTCCACCAGACTCAGAGTGACGATAATGCTGTCAAATATATTCCAGCCAACCTGGAAATAATAGTAGGGGTCCATGGCGATAAGCTTGAAGACCATTTCTGCTGTGAAGATCCCTGTGAAAACCTACAGGAATATAAATGTTAAAACACAGATATAGCTGTTCCTCAGTTGTTACATGATATACATTAAAGGCCCCATATTAATCCAATTTATAACTGACATTTTGGACAATTCCTTGAAGGTGAACATTGGGTTTTAATTGGTGCTTTTTAGCAAGCCCTACAATTCAGAAATGATGTCACATCTGAGGCCAAATCTGCAAATTCTTACACAATGATTTTTTTATTTTATTGTCCATTCAGACAACACAACTGATCATATAACTGGAAAAAACTCAAATTTTACAATAGGGGACCTTTAAGATTATATATGAAATAATATATATTCACCAGATTGCCGACGGAGAGCATATAGTCAAACTCGGGGGTCATTGGGTAGTGCTCCATTGCCATAAAGAGGGTGTTTAGAACGATACAGATGGTGATAGCCAGGTCTACAAAGGGGTCCATCACCACAAAGTGGACCCACTTTTTAAACAACACCCAATGCCTGCAGCAGTTCCACTTGAGGAAGATTTCAGCAAACTTGTACCAAGCAGGTGGACAAGGCCTCTGAGCTTCCTCCAGCTCTAGAGAGAGTCAGAGAGAAAGCAAAATGTGTATAGCTTTATAAATACTGGAACCAGATATAATGAGACAAAGAAGAGAGAAACTGTGGGCAAAGGAATATTCTTTATGCTATTCATTTCTACACTCCACTCGATGGTATTTCAGTCTACGAAACTCCAGTGTGTTCTGTATTCAATAATCTATAATTATTTTAAACTAAACCATCCAGCATATCTAGGGAAGGATGCCATTGGTTCTATAGGTATATATTGTAATTTTGTATGTAGGACGCAATTCAGACTCTAAAACAGAATGAAATAATGAGCAAAATTTTTCATAGACCATACCAAGATGGCATGTGACTGCCATCTCTGCCATACAATGTTAGCAACACATCTGGAAATCTGGAAACACCAGACAATGCTATTGGTCTTGGATTATCAGCTGAACAAATTTTAACAACTACAAGAGAAGTAAGCAAATACAGCTCACATTAGCGCGAGGCCTGCATGATCTTTTAACTAAGCCTTAATTATTCTTACAGACCTGAGACTTGACACTTGTGCCCTGGTCCTTAATCACAAAATTACATCTTAAAATAGACACTATGGTGTGAAAAGCTAGTAGTTTTAGCATGATCACACTTCAAAGTATAATGTACTGTATTGTCATAAAATTCATATAACTCAGGACAAACCTCAGGACAACCTCCCTAAAATGTAAAATGTTTAAAAGTGGGCTTTTAAAAAATAAGCCCACTTTCAAAGTGTGCTGACACTTCCATGGTTCCATGGTTATGAAAGTCTGTGTGTCATTCTGTATTATATGGATTTATGGAATTGTTTTAAAGCTCTATTAAGCAGACTACATTACATGTTTGAATCCTCTTATTGGGTTGGTGTCCTACTTCAAAATCCTTTCCACAACTGCTACAGCTTACTTTTTAAATGTTCTACTCTCATATTTTGTCATTTTGTCAACATCAAAGTTTAGCCATAGTGCAACCAGGTTGCCGCCATACTTGCAATTGTCCCTGTCACTAAAACTTTTCCAGACACACTGTATGTGTGTGTGTGCATGTTTAGGGTTAGACAGAGGGTGTGGGTGGGAAGTGTTGGCAATGTTATGTTTTTTTATGACTTGTACCTCCCCTTGGTGTTGGGGCAAACATTTTCTATATTATATGTTATGGCGTGCAGATGTTAATATTTCTAGAAATACTGTACCTTCCATAGCTGCAGTGGTGAGCACTGTCAACATACTAGTCGTTTTCTGTTTGAGACCTGGCTCCTCCAGATGCAGCATGCTGTGCACAGAGCCTATAGAGTTCTCCCGGGGTTCAAACTCTGTAACAGACTATAAAATAGGTGGAGAAGCTTTCAGAAATCAGCACACCACTGGTCACTTCAAGACAGAGAAGGCTCAATAGGTTGGTGGTAAATAAAAAGCGTACTACTGTAAGTAACATTGAAGCTCATGATTTCAATGACCCCCAACACCCCCATCCGACACACACACACACAGGCACCTCCTCAAAACACAGCCCAACAGAGGTTACAATAACAAAGTAAATGTGGAGAATGTATTACTTTGTATACCTAAAATCGTACTTAGTATACTGAAACAAGGGCTAATGGTGATTCTACAGTATATGCGAGTAAACGGGTCACATGGCTGACCTCCTTCATGGTAGGTGAGCGGATGAGGAGCCGTGGGATGACTCTCCCATTGCAGTCTTTGACTATTTCATGACCGCCTCCTTGGCTCCGCTCATCGTCCGCTAGTTCAGATCCTGTGTGATGGCTGAGTGACTTTTTACTGGTCAGCGATGCCTGACTCCCACTAACCTGGTTCAGTCAAAGGACAAAAATGTTGCTATCATTTTGTAACTCAACTGAAAAGTTAATCCATTTTGTTTTATATACAATGAAATATTTTATGCATTACTCTAAAAAAAAAAAACATCTGGGAACCTTGCAACAAACTTAAGCTTAATTTTATATTGAAAATGGAAACCAAAATTCACACTAGTACTAGTACTATTTCTCACTAGATTACCTGCTCTTGATTCTTTAGTTGCTCTAGAAGTCGTTGGAACTCTTCCTCTTTTTCTATAGCCTCTCGCTGAGTCGCTTCATTTTGCTCATCATAGGCCATTGCTACTACAGCCAGGATGAGGTTGATGAGGTAGAAGGAGCCCAGGAATATAATCACCACAAAGAACAACATGTACGTCTTTCCAGCTGCCCGCAAGATCTGCAAGGGAGCAATTCAAATATTCCTAAGACAAACTTTTATGGATGTGTGTGGTTTCATTGAATTTACAGCAGGGTTTAAAATTATTGAGCTGTGACCCTCCCCCAGTCTGGCAAATGTAAATGTGCACAATCACTGCTCGAAATAGTATATGACAATTCTAGCCAACATAACAAATAAAAATCTATAAAAAAAAATACAAATAAAAAAAACAGCACTGAAACCATTTCACATCCATCATCCAAAAGCCTGTAGTGACCCCTCAATTTAAAAACACAGAATATGAGCACAGACCAGCTGGAAGACATTCTCCCAGTAGTCCTGAGTCATGAGTCTGAACAGGGCCAGGAAGGCCCAGCCGAAGGAGTCAAAGCTAGTGTAGCCATAGTTGGGGTTCCTCCCAGCTTTGATGCAGGTGTATCCCTCTGGGCACTTTCTGTCAACAGACCAGTTGTCAAGAATCAGTTTGTAACGGACCCCCTGCACCCCTCTTTCTAAGCATTTTCTAAGAACAATTTGTTCTGTTATCTCTAGGTTTACAACACAAATAAATTGCAAAGTTTAAATGTATTGTTATTTAGGCATCATCTTCAAGCTAATTAAATTATGTTAAACATAATTTACCTCTGCAATTTAGAACATGATTATGAGACATTTCTTAAAAATAGATACTCTAACATTACTAGCCATTGAGCTCCATGGCCTGATTGCATTAAAAAGGAAAATGTATTGGTTTAAAATGTTATTAGCTATCACCAATTAACAGTAAATGTCAGTAAAATGTATGACTTGGTAATGACGTACCCAGCATCAGAGCTGTTTCCACAAACGAGGGCATCTAAACTGCCATCCAAAAAGTAATGATTTTCTGTGTAACCAAGAAAAAAACATAGAATTATGTTAAGAACACTACACTACACTACTAAATACTACATGGTCTAAATTGTCTAAATACTAGACCATCTACATTAAACTTACCAGTATTTTCAATGTATGCATTGAAATCAAAAGTGCTGTTTGCAGGGGCTGTGTCATTTAAATCCATGGTGCCATTGAACGCCATTGTGTTATTGAATATGGACGTGAAGTTGAAAGGTTCAAATGCAGAGTCATTGGTTGGGATGGGCCATCTCACACATTTATGACGCAGGTTGCCCATGAAGAGCTGAAGACCAACGAGGGCGAAGACCGCAAGGGCAAAGACGGTGAGAACCATCACATCCACCATTTTCTTCACAGACTGGATCAAGGCACCCACAATGGTTTTCAAACCTAACAACATACAGTCCTGTATAACAGTATATCTTCATATAAAGGAATTTGCATTCATTATACTTTTACATAGAAAGTTGAAAATAATGTTGACTTATGTACAGTATTCTGTCTTTAAAACATTACTGGTCAACAAAATATGATTTATTACACACACAAAAAAGAGACTTTGTTTTTTACATACCAGGAATCACAGTGATTGTTTTAAGAGCTCGTAGTACACGAAATGTTCTAAGTGCTGAGACATTGCCAAGGTCAACAAACTCTGTGACGTATCTAGGAAAACAGACAGGAAACCAGAAGTATTGTGGAATTCTGTTGGAATAGCTGTAAATATTGCATCTGAACAATTAAGATGAATGATTTTATTCAATTTTTTAGGACAATGAAATTTAGAATTATTGTAACAGTAGCAAAATGTAAGCGCTTAGATGAAAGTGTGCTCATATACTTACGCCATGCTGATCACCATGAAATCCAACCAATTCCATGGGTCTCGAAGGAATGTAAACGATCCAATACAAAAACCTCTAGACAAGACTTTGACTGTTGCCTCAAATGTATAAATGCCAGTGAAAACATACCTATAAAACAAGTGTTTTACCTTCAGTTACAACAAATCTTTAGGGCAATATGGCAGTAAATTTAACATGGAAATGAATATACTCACTCAACAGTTTTACTCCAAGCCGGTGGGTTACTCATTGTCATGAATACACAGTTTGATAGAATGGTAATCATGATGAACATGCTAAATAATTTAATTCACAGTTAAGGGTTTGTATTAGATATTGTTAAACAGAATTGCCTAATTAAATTACTCGCTACTAAGCACAGTGACTTTAGTTGAAGGAAAACAGATAACAGATATTACCCTGAAATCATATTACAGATTAATAGAACTGTAATACTAGTACCATTCCAGACTATATCACTTCTAGGAGCAGACACAACCCACCCTAGTGACAGCAGTATCAGAAAGGATATGAATGTATGAGAATTTTGATGGCTCCTCTTCTAACCAAACTAAAAGGGCTCAGAATGTAGCAGGCAGGTTCGGCATTGAACCTGTAGATTGTGCTTCCGTTGCTGATAACAACGAATGTCTGAAAAACACAGAGATGGGACAATGAGCTAATTCAACCTATAACATAGTGTAATTCAGTCTGAAAGCGCAGGACAAATAAATATTTATATAATGTAATACTAAACTATTCTGTCTTATTCTGTAAATATTACACAAGAAAGCCAGTATAGTGTGTACAGTAGCACCTAGGCTATCAAACACATTGCATCCGGAACATTCTAAGCAACTGTTAAAATAATGAATGAACTGTGCATGGCAAGTGATAACATCCTGAGGAAGCCAGTCAGAGTATAAAGCCAGCACCGGACCTCATTAAACAACAAAGTGTTTCCGGCAGTCTCTCAATGACTATAGCCATAAGCTGGGACTGACTTTCTGTGCTTTGTAAAAAGGGTCTAGATCCTCCAGGGGCGTGTTGAGCATCTCTGACGGGGGGTCTCCATAGATCATGGGCAGGTTCTTGCCCGCCTCCAGGTCACCGTGCGGGGCTGGCTCCTCCTCCACCTTATGATCCTCGTGGCGCTCTACTTGGGCAGCCTTCCTCCTTTCCTCCGCGAGCCTCTCGATCTCCGCCAGGGACTGTGGGGTGAAGCGGCGGAACATGGCGGTGCCTCGGGGAGGGAGTATGGATGCCATCTTCGCATGGCGAAGGGACACCACCACGCTGGGGTCTCACTAGGGAGGGCTGCAGGGAGCAGGTGGGCTCTTGTTAAGGCCCCGGAGGGCTCGTCAACTGTGACCATGACTTTAATGTAAATCATGTAAGCCACCTCCTGTTTTAATCAAAATAATTGAAAAGCCATTTAAAAGGATAGCATTTGTATCATGTAGTACAGTGGTTCCCAAAGTGTGGGTCAGGACCCCCCCCGGTGGGTCGTGAGACACAGAGGGGGTCACGAGATAACTTTCAGCAATTTAATAACATTTCAAAATTATTAGAATTAGAGTATTTTACCCATAATTGATAGTAGTAGTACAGTTTATACATTAGTTTGATGTATTCTGCTACTACCCTATATTAAAATACTATCAAATAATATTATGGCTGTAATGCTTCTACCTCCTCTGGGAATAGCGGGGGTCGCGTCATTTTGGGGGTTGCGAGCTTTTGAAAAGTTTGAGAACCACTGATGTATTAAATACTCCTGTTTATTTATTAACATTGTAGGATTAAAATGTATAGTCAGTGATTGTAAGCCAATACACGTTTTGTTAAATTCAGCGAATAGCTCCTCACGGTTTGCTAGCTGCCCATTCAGTGTGCGTTAAAATATAATCCAGCATTTCTACACAGCTCTGGACTCTGAAAGTGGGAACACAAAGTGATGCAGACTGCATCACACAACACTATCCCAGCCTTGGCAATGTGTTTACAATGTGTTGGGCGAAGCTTCTGAGTAAGCATCCTATGGCATTGAAGGGATAGGAATACCAACGAGCTTCCAGAATGACTGACTCAACCTTTAACCATTAAAATTATAAAGTAGATCAAGTAGACAAGTCCAAACAGCTGTCAATATTAAACAATTAACAAATATATCTTTGAACTAATGAATAACTATATTATAATGACAATGCTTTTGATGTATTTGTTGTGGGTCAGATGAAGGGTCTTGCTGTTTAAGATAAACTGAAAATAAAAGGGAATGTTTGTATTTTTTTATTCTCCTGTTGTCTGTCTCCTCAAATAAGAACATATAAACTGACCCCCCACTATCAATTCTATGGTTCTTTACATAGCCAGTAGCCTAAAATGATATTGTAATACTGTATGTAGTCCCATGTAGAAAGTAATCTGGATTTGGTCATTTTAAAAAGTCTGAATCTGGATCAGGGTGAGCCAATCCAATGTTGCTTAGAAAAATTCGTATAAAAGTAAAATGGATTACCTGATCCCACATAGCAAAACAACGAATTCCCAAATCAGGATAAGTTTGATCCCGATTAAATTTTTTGAACAATTTGCCCCCGGTGCTTTGTGTGACATCCAGTGGCAGACAATCATACACCCTTAAAAGCCTGACACTGATATGGATAGTGTTTTAGATGAATAATGAGTTGCTGTAGTGCATATCACTTACAGTACATGCAATAATAAATCATATTTGGTAAAGTTATATTTTAATACTTAATACACCACGGACAAACCACAAATAAATGTGCACTGTGTTGCTCATGTGCCTCTGTTTATCTTTGAAACAACAGAGCACAAACGTGCATGTGGCTGTAGGCGGGAGAGGGAAAGAATGGTGAGCTATAGCAGTGCTGTAGGGAGGAGTAGAGAGGGCTGAAATCAAGGAGTGTCCCTTTAAAGAGACATTTGATTGTTATTAGGACTTTTGATGTAAAGATAGCAAGATAAGTTGTTGCACTGGTGTCTATGCATGTGTTTCACTGTTAATGATCAGTGGACTTGTTTCTTTTCCTTCTCTATCACTAGCCTCGTGAGACCATCCTGATATGGCGAGCTCCAATTTCATTTCGGTGCAAATATCAGTCTGGAACCCTTCAGTGCCAAAGCGTTTGTTGACTGCGTAGAGAACAATCGGTCCAATCAGTGGCCAGTTTGTTCTAAGATGACAAGAGAAAAGAGCGAAACAAGACATCCTACTTTTGCCATCTGAGCTCTAGTTGATTTTAAAGATACTGATTGGGTGAGAGAAACGTATACAGTAGGAAATCCAATCGTATGTAAGTTTGAAATGTAGCAATATGACAAACGCTTTTGAATTAAGGGGTTCCAGACGCCAAAGTCAAACTGTAGCTTGCCAGATCAGGGTGGTATGACGAGGCTACAGGCTCCATATCCCTGTTCTTCCATCCAATGTACAGGATAAAAGATGACCAACATAAAAGTGTCCTGGTAACAGCAAAGTGAAAAGTGAAGGCAGTGAAGTGAATGTGAAGAGCTGCACTCGGGATGAGCAGTAGGGGCCTTCGCAGGGCTCTGTCCCACAGGACCAAAGAAAACCTGGCATTACTTATGTACATCAGATTACTTATTAGCTTAGCAGACGCTACATGTCCCGGCCAAGTGGCACGGCTTTTATCAGCTGTAATGTGTTTAGCAACCCCCTTGGTTTCATCTGGAGCGGCTCAGGTTAGGTACTTAATGTCATCATCATAATGTATGGGTGCACTTTCTAATCTTCACAAGCTTAAGTGTAATGGAAATGTGTGAGTTCTCCAAAACTGTTCTTCTGTCTCACTCATATACACTTGACAATTCTGTCAAAATATTTTCATGTTTTTGAAAGGTCCA
The DNA here is from genome assembly GCA_027564795.1 of Aphredoderus sayanus. NCBI lineage: Eukaryota > Metazoa > Chordata > Actinopteri > Percopsiformes > Aphredoderidae > Aphredoderus > Aphredoderus sayanus. The sequence goes on from JAODUG010000011.1 coordinate 2,488,631, forward strand.
CTTGCAAAAAAACAAATAAATTGCAGAAGTAACACATACATGCCATAACAATCAGGGGAATGATTGTCGAAAATGAAATATTTACACATTCTCACTGTGGCACCTTGTAATATTACTTCTCAGCATCTACAAACATCTACACTATATGTAGGTGGAAATGCACTAGTGGGTTGGAGAATTAGCTAGGTGGACCTTTAATTCAGTTGGGAAGTCTTGTTTTGTCTGTAGGCCTATTCACTACTGTTAAGGAGTGCATTTGGCTCAGAGCATGGCAACCAGAAATCCCCGGACGGACGCTCAGCACGTCACAGCTCCATGAGGCCTACATGGATACAGAGACACACAAATACACGCGGAAAAAAAGAGAAAAGAAATCGCACAATTCACACACACGATTGAAACCTGCACACGCTCGCACAGATATGGTGGCCGCGCAGCTGCTCCGGGCAATCAAGGCAGAGCGTCGTGTTTCAGGAGGGACGATGACTCCGCTCATTCCTTCTCTGGCCAAGCCGCCGCTCTCCGCCTCACATCCCTCGCGAAAAACAGAACGGCACGCCAACTTCACTCAGAGTTTCCGCCTGCGCGCTCTCGGCCGCACTTACACCCATCTGTTCAACCCCTACGTGACACCTGAGGCTTTACATGATGGTGCCTTGGAAGGTGGACTAGCCTTAAAATACACATCCAGAAACTGGATTTGATTCTATTCTCCGCAGCTTCTGTGATTAACATCTCCTGATTGGTTTACTTCATGTCGTTAACAATAGAAACCATCGTATAGGCCATTCAATTAAACGTTTTTAAGCAAAGGAGACTTGCCAATCTGTCCAGGCTACTTCAATCAAATAAGTAATGGTTTGACACCGTGTAAACGTTTGTAGCTATAGGCATGCCGATGTATTTTCTTCGCACATAAAAGCCAAAGGAAGGGCTGTAAATTTAGCAATTCGTAATTTTCACTTGAGCTCTGGGATTGCACTCCTGATGAAACATATGAAACCTAACCATGAATTAGACTTACTATTTTCAGCCATTTTCAGCCTCAGTTTCTTCTGAGGAAAATATAAGCCTCTGGTAAGAAGAACACCCTACACAAGTGTCACAGGGTGATGTCCAGAATGTCAGATTAAAAACATGAAACTGAAGACTTCTAAAGCCCCGCAAGACATTCATAGATCACCTTGCATGTCAATGGAAGTCCCTTTAGCCATGCGATACATGACACAGGATAGAGACAAGGTAATATAAACACCCATACGACACACTAGCTGGCGGTGGAATGTGAATGTCAATATTCCAACCCGGAAACCATCTATGGACTATAAACAGCTTTGTGTTTTAATCACAGAGGACGCCAACTGTTGATAAAGGCGGGGACAGTTTAACGTGCCAAAGAGGAGACAAAACCTACATTTGGACAACTTATTTTCGCTGGTTCTCAGGAATTCAGCAGTCAAACTGCAAAATGTCACCAGTGAAATTTGAGAACAGCAAATGCCTAGTGCTGCTTTAATTATAAATGCAATTAATCAAAAGGTCTAGTTCAGATCTAGTGGATGAAGCAACGGTAAAATTAATGAACGAGTACATTGTGAGCATTCAAACACCAGCCACTTTTGCGGTTTAGGTGCATTATTGTGCATGTTTACAAATGTATTCATTAATTTATTCTGGGAAAACTGTGGTCTGGGAAATGTGTTTAATGTAAACAACTATTTTGCAATAAGATGCAACAAGGAAACTTCTCAAGCCTAGTCCTTTACAGCAAATGCCTGGAGTGTGGCTAAGTTGTAAACGAAAGATCAACAAAGCAAACAAGGGCTTTTATCAATCTGCCCTTTGACATTTGAAGTGATCCCATTCCCCTGCTTTCTCACGGGTTCAAATCACAACACTGTGGTTTTCACTCTCTGTACTCTCTTCAACACCCTGTCACTCCCAAGTTAACCTTGCACTTTAAACCCTACAGGGGGCCACAGTAACAGACCTAACCATCTGTTACAACGCCCCTCTGCGTTATGCCTCACTATGCAGTGTGAGACATTATTCTTCAGATTAGTCAGTAGCTGTGCTAATGGACTCAATAGCTATTCAGTGTCATGGCCCTTGGATTTTATACTATTTATTTGGTGTCTTAAGAAGAAATTAGCTACATACATGTAAGCTGCATTGGAAATAGCACACATGGTATTTTCACATTTATTACGTCCTCACTGAGAGGACAGCTGCCGTCATGCATGGCATGCCTCTGTCGCTCCATGCCGAGGAGCTGTTAAGGCCAAGAGTTTAACCCCAACACAGACATGCAGCAACCTTAAATCCCGGATTTAAAAGGAAAATGTAGTCAACGTGTGGCTAACACAGTTCAGCAGAACTTAACTTGTAAAAACCTTGTTTCCCTGAGCTGATTCACAATCCCAGCCTATAATGAATGCTCTGTAATGAAGTAGAAGATTACTTGAATCCCGAACAAGGTTATTATCTTACTAACTGACTCTGACTCCTTCCTAAGTTAAAATGAAAACTAATTATGAAAGAAAGTTTAAAACTGAAATTGACACATTTAGCATCACAGTTTGTGCCATGTCCTATTATTCCATGTTACAGTGATCTCTTCAGTTGAACTGCACTGCACAGGGTCTCAGACAATAGACTATAAAATATTATGTATTTTGAAGTAATACAGTTATATTTTACAAGTCACTGTTCAGATTTCCTGTCCCGAATTGGGATGCAATGCCTGAAAACGCAAATGTTAACAACATACCTTTGTAATGAAAAGCGCCTTTGTAATATGTTACCAGTGCAACATAAATGTGAATCATTATTGTTCAAGCTTCAACTTCACTTGTCGTGCCTGTCAACTGATCTTCTAACAATATAGTGCCCTTAAAGAGGTAGTGTGTAGCCTAATATCTGGCCACTGGAGAGCAAAGCATGTAAAAGAGGTTCCCCGCACCACTCTCACATACTTTGATATCTTAATGGACCCCTTCAACACAGCACATTCAAGTCATTACACCTCCTGTTGACCCATTTGCACCAGGAATGTTGATATTCCCTCCTGCATCTTTGAGTAGATGTCACTATTCAGGTTTGGGCCCAAAAGCAGGCACTCGGGAAACAGTGTATTCCTAAGCAAAATGGATTTACTGGCAGGCAAAAGCCAAAACAAGGAAAAGTCAAAGGAGGAGTGATTGGAAATACAGTAATTCCAATGGGCAAAGACGTAATCCAAAGACAGGTGAACCCAATAGTCTAATAGGGTGGCACACACGCAGCATAAACAGACTAGGAAAGGCTTGGAATGAAACATAGTAACACACTTGATGATCTAGCAACTAGGGAAACATGACAGACTATGCATAAGGGTTGATGTGAAGATAAAACACTTGGGAGACAATTAACAAGGGGCAGGGCTGGGACAGAAATGCATAAGACACAAACACATGTGGGAGGTGTGGTTGTGACTGACAGCAGAGATCTACTTTGTCATAGTCAATACACCTCTTAAACCTGTTGAAAGGGCATGGAAGTCTGTGTTCCTGATCATGTAACAAGGAGAGCAAAAGCACAGAGACTCCTTTAGTAAAATGTGAAGATGAGCATAGAAATAACTGTAAACCTGTCTGACTTAAACAGGCCACACACAGAATAGACAGGTCAACCGCATGTTGACAGAGAAAATTAGACACAAACATTCTTGAAAGTGTTAGATTTCGTCATGTTTAATCTCGTGTCACCTTTTCGACCACAACGGAAAATACACTGCTAGCAATCTTGCCATGTAGTCACATGGCTTTAGGCCTACTTGGTGAAAGAAACCCAAAACCATTGCCTTCTGTGTCCAAGAACATGTGACGGGAGACGCACCCCCCCAGCCAAGGAGAACCAGTGCCACTCTCTTGTGAACATCTCTACAGGTTAGCATCGTGTGTACAACACCAATGAGTAGATTCACCAACATTTCAAATATGTTGATCAAAACACAATTCCAGAGATTCCGTAATTCCGTACAGCAGTAAGTAGGCCTTGTCAATATTTGCTAACTTACAGTAAGATAAAAGGACACACAAAGGAAACATCCATCTGCACCATTGTCTCAGAATCAGACAATGCCCCATTCCCAGACTGTTGCTAACCCTCCCCTAATATAAATATATAATATGTTAGTGTTTGTCTAATTATTACAAGCTTTAACAGGAATAGTAGACTACAATGCCACAAATTATGATGATCCACACCTCTTCCAGGGCCTCCTGGTTCCATGGTGCCTGGAGACTAGCTGCCTACACACGGTCCTGCACCTCTGATATGGCCAACATGGATTAGCGGTCTAGAAGTGATGGGAAATGAGAATCCACATCGCAAAATATTGCCCATCTGCCATGAAGACATGGGATAAAAATAACACTTTCACCATGGGCGGAGGTGGTTGAAAGCTAGACACACTAGACTAGACCGTTACATCTATGGATGGGACCCTAACCCTAAAACACAACAATCCCTAGCAGATATGTCGCGGTATAACTACATGGTGAACCATATTCCTTTGCACACTTCATATATCTACTAATATGAATGCGCGCGCACACACACACACACACACACACACACACACACACACACACACACACACACAGCTGACAAATAGAGGAAACATTATATAGGCCTGCCAATCCCCAGTTGGCATTAATAACCAAAGTTAATTATGTTATTATTAGGACAAAATGGTCACATTAGAAAGTGCATGTCTTTGAAATATAGCATTGCTTTTAGTGAATTAAGTTAATTTTGATTTCATGCCAAAACAGTATGCATTTATTTTGCATGAGACAAGCAAAGCATTTACTGAGATATTACAAGAATTCAGAGCAGTCAAGAACGAAAAGAGCCTGTAGGCCTAATATAACTTAGCTAATGAGCAGTGTTATTATTTACCATTATTCATGGTTTCCAAAAGGAGAAGCAAGTTGAATTTAAGACTAATTAAATTATGGTTATTCAGTCTTTTAAAAAAAACGCACAGGCATATTCTTGAGCAGGAAATGCTTTAAATACCACCACGTGTGATTAAACAAAACAACTATGAATCTAGCATGTAGCAGTTTCTTAACAGGACAACTAAATGTTCTATTAAAGTCATAAATCAAGACTGCATATCTCACACCAGGCAATAACAAAAAAAACAAACAGGCAAAATGCAGGATACCTTGCACAGTGAAATGTATATTTCCCCAGATTCAAGTTAAGAAAAAAAAATCTCGTCCTCCGTCAAGACTTTTGCTGAGAACTTAATTCTACCCTTCTGGCAGCCAGTGCCACGGTAGCTCCAAGACAGCTGTAGACTTACGCACCACCAGTGTCTTGAACGTAACCTGAGAGTTGCTTCAGGTAGGATCAACGCGTTACAAGTTTTCACACATACACTGCGAAAGTGGCTTTGACACAGCTTGTCGCCTTGGATGCATTTTTAACCAGTTAACGTCTAAATACCCAATTAACGTTATTAAAGGTTCTGTTTTTCGAAATATTTTTTAAACAGACCTACCCAGTGCACCTTTGGGTCTCTTAATGTCTTGCAACTTGGATCATAGGCTAACGTGAGTGATGCTTTTAAGTTTTAATATAATCCATAATGGGAATAATCCTTAATTAGAAGAAAGACTATCATTTAAAAGTTAACATTTCCAGTTATATAATAGACCATTTTCTGTGCGTCCGTTGTTGAGAACCCATTTTGCCCACTTCTTGTGGGCCAGGGGTAGAAAACCGAAGTTGTTCAATATTATAAATAAAGAATTGCACGCGCCATTGACAGAGACTGCATAATAACACCAACCAATGTTTCGATTGAGCAAGGAATCCAAAAGCTATATTTGGCTCAAAGGTGCGTAGTATGATTATACAGGGAAAATGACACATGATTACAAACGCTGAACAGAGTCATCTGTTTCTGGAAATCTGAGCCTGCAGCCATAAGATTTTCCCACGTTCAGTCTGTCTCCCATAGCTACACAGTCTACAAAAATGAGGTAGTTTACGGGGCTGACAGGCACAGGAAAGGCTGTGCTATAATAATTCGTTGGATATGTCATCTCTCTGGGAGAAACACTGTGTCTTATTCTTATTAAAACAACAAATAGGGGCGTCTTCAGTCGATGGGCATAATTAACAATGTATGTGATGAGAAATTAGCACCCACCTTAAATGTTGTATGCATACTCTTTGCATTTATTTTGTTGATTAAACAGCTTAACAGAAATAATGTATTCTGTTACTCCCCTCTAGTGACCTTTAGTAGCCCATTGCAAATAATTGGATAAGATCTGCATCCAACATTCTTTAGATGATGTACACATTGACAGCAATTATAGTGCCTTTAAATAGGCATATTGTAGTACCACAATACAGATACAGTAGCAGCAGGTAATGGTGTTTTGGCCCTCACACTGCATGTTATGGCTTCCATGGTTCATGCATCTCCAAACCAAACAGTTTACTCTACAAATACCAGTAACATGTCTAAAATGTATAGGGCAAGGTACAGTTAGAATTGTTCATTCTTGCGCATTTTTAAGCAAGTAAATTAGAATTTGTCTTACAAATGTCTAGACGTTCACTTAATTTCTATTAACTTACAGATAATTTCATTAGAAATCAGAATGTATTTTATTGCCAAGTACACTTAAATGCTAGGATGTTTTCTTGGTCTTATTGGTGCAACAAGTCAAGTAAATGTTTTATATAACCCTTAATCACATTACACAAAAAATAACTAAAACAAACATGTGAAAACCATGTGAAGGAATTTGAGAAGGGACCACAGAGGAAGGAATCCACCCTTCCAGGACAGGTAGGGTGCAATAGGAGCTGAAAGGGCAACAACAATTAGCATTATATATGTAATGATATGCATCACAATGTGTAGTAAACAGAAACCAATAACTTGTATGAATGAAGTAAGTAGTTTGTCAAGTTTGTAATTAGTCCAGTGTAATGTGGATAGATGCCACAGGAGTGTCCTGGTCCGTTATATTATGGAAAGTCGTTTTGGCCAGGTCTGTTCAGGTCTGAGGATATGTGCTGTTCACAGAAAACATGTATATTCAAATAAAATATGAAATATATAAAATATGAGTAGCAAATCTTGAAAATTTGATAAAAATAAGGTGTAAATTAAAGTGTGAAATAGATATTCAGTACATTATCCGTGGCTACAGAAATGGAAACAACTCCTGAAATGTGAAGAACTTCACACATAAAGCACATAACTTAGAACTTAGAACTTAGCACATTAATAAAGCAACTATAACTGGCATTAATGGTTTTCTAAATATGTACAGAAATCTAAATGTGGCGAGCTCTCTTCATAGTCTTCGTTGTGAGCTTGCCCAAGATCAACTGTGAAATAATCTTCCTAGAATCTTCCTGTGAAATCCACAGCCAAGATCTATGTGAGTTTCTGCCCATCTTCAGGCTTGTCTTGATTTGGCTATCAAATAACACAAATGAGACCCATTGTTTGCACAGCTTCTCCTGTGCAGACCATTTTCATCCTTCAGCCAGGTAAACTGAAGTGCAATGCAACCATGTACTGGGTGACTGAACCTTCATTGACTAAACACCATCTGGGTAGCATTAAGACTAAACTGGGAAGACTCAAGCAAAACCAAACAAGGCCACTTTAATGTAATAATAAATAACCTTGATTAGAGCGCACAAATGTATATTGCTTCATTGACAATGTTAACTATTTCTGATTTATTAAAAATAGTTATATTATTTCAACTCAGAGGTAACCATTTGGTATTGTAGACATATTGCCAAATGCCCTTTCTCCACTGTGCTTTTATAAATATCTTAGTGATATACAACTTATAGGCTTACAATATATATATACATACCCTATGGGCAATTCACCAAAACAACATCTCTTTACATTGTAAACCGTGTGATAAAGGATTTTATGATTTTCACAGCTAAGTAATTGTATGGCAGCTTGGGAGGATTATAGTGATATATCTCCCTCTAGCGGCCTGGCCTAGTCATGTTTCTCTCATTATCACAAGCCATTTAACCTGAGTCATTCCTTCCTTCCTTAGATATGTAGAAACCATTTGTGGGTGGTTAATTAAACATGTAAAGAATAGAATGCATAGAATGTTTAGGCAAGTGCCATATGCTGCACTTGTAGAACTGCTATGGGATGAGGGAAAAGCCTTCCTGTGTCATACAATCATTTATATGCTTCCTAGCGTAGCATTAAATAGTCAGGATTAGAAGGGTGAGCCGAGGTTCTTATCTGGGGAAGAATCCCACGGTAGCAGCACCTGGCTAGGCTGTGGGGATAAAGTGCAAATGGTCCTCGGCAAGACAACTAGTAGCAGCTGTCGTCCGGGCAAACTTCCAGGAGGACATAGAACAGTAACATCGAGAAACAGGGAGGGAGGGAGGGAGAGGGAGGGGTCAAACAAAATGAAATAACTTGCCGTGCCAAGACGTCATTGCCTCAACATTCCCATAGAGCTCTGACTGCTAATAATTCCCCCACTGTTTTCAATAGCTGAATGACTTCTCGGCCCAGTGTAAAAGTTGGCACACAGTGTGTTATGGTAAGGGATGAGGTTGGGGTGGGGAAGTGAAAGGGGAGCGACACAAAGGTGCCCTGTTTATTGCCTGTGGCCTCTAGAGTTGTCTGTGCTAATAATTTATATTGGGCTGTCTCGAACACACTAAGATAGTATTTTAAAGTAAAGAATTCCTACTAAACACACTAAGATATTATTTTAAAGTAAAGAATTCCTACTAAATCGTGTATATAATATTAACAAGGAAACGCCAAAATTAATACAATTGCAAAATGTATCATGCTTTTGAGAGAGAGAGAGAGTGTGTGTGTGTGTGTGTGTGTAATGTAAGTGCAGACAGGTTGCATTTCAAGGCACCATCAGAATTCTGCTCTGCAGCGCCCCCATTGAGCAATGGAATTTCTGTGAAGTGCAATGAAAAGCGTGCGCTCTGGGAGCGACTGCCGCTGAAGAGACAACACCGCTGTCTGCACACGGGTAAGAAAACTGAGACTGTTCTGATATTAGGATAACCGCTTAACGTTTAAATAAGAAAAAAACGAGATTACGATTAGAAGGTAAATGTCAAAAGCTGCGCTTGCGCTTTGATGTTGTAGCCTAATTAAAAATCTGCGTTCGTCAAATCAGTTATATTTTTTGCATTAGGTGGGAGAGGTTGGGCCTCTTTGCATTACACGTATGTAGCCTACAGAAATGCTCAATTATGTTTTACAAATATGATTCAAGATTAACGTCGAGTGCCATTTTCTTTCAATCAGAAAAATTGGCGTGCATTTGTCGGTGTACAATGTTTTTGTAGCACGTATCCCGTGTTTGTCATTTGCAACAATAAACACTGAAACGTGCGTTTCTTGCAGCTAACGTGGGCCAACAGTAGACGCTAAACAAGCAGCCAGGCTGCCAAAAACATGGCATTGCATGTTCAGTTCTTCGGACACAGCCCTAACGATTGCCTTACAGGTTACCACAATCCTGCCCACATCTCAACCATATGGCAGATTTCCGCACATTGTAACGGGATTAACCTGTCAAAACATGTCTCATCTCATTATTAGAACGGACATCAATAACACGCCATTTAACAATAATATTTGCTTTTATTGAAGACAGATTTTAATTTCCCATGTGAAGTGTCATTTGAGCGCAGCATAATGATTCCGGTCCGGATTCTGCTTAAAAACGTTGCTTTTCTCTTGTTCCCGTTATTCTGGATCTTTCGTTGATTTCTTGCATCTGAGGGCCTACGGGGCTTCCATCGTTGATTTTGCGCCAGGAATTGAGATAGCTGTCTATACTGCAACATATTCTAGATGTTCTTTTGTGTAGGATATTGCGATGTACGTGTAGGATTTGACTATTTCTTAAGATTATTGGCCAGTTTCATATTTCTGAACCATTTTAACATGTATCGGGATTGGGAACGATGCGACGCCTGTGCGCAAATGCCAAGCCCATTTTTCATTAGAATTTACTGGAGACAACGCTGACAGTGGCATGTAATGCTGCCCAACCTCAGTCAGATAAAGACGACCGATTAACCAATGTGGCTCATCTGACAGACACACAAGGACTTCAAAATTAACCGACGGGTTGGTCAGAATGTGCGATAAATTGTTAATACAATTATAATAACACATAAAATGAGGCGCGCATCTGTTAGCCCATGGGTCACTTATGCGCAGACTTTAAGTCAGACCACATTTTATCAATAATATCCACTACGATTTGGATTAAGAGCGAAATGGATGGGCTTTCATGGATAACGAATGTCTAGTCTTCATTTCGTTGCCACGGACACACCTTCTCTTCCCCTGTGTTCTCAAGCTGCGCGCTAAGAGGTTGCATAGAGCTCTGCCATGCGCGCCACCGGATAGATTGATTTATTTGGAACAAGAAAAGGGCCATGTTTCTTGGCGGTTAACCAAATTGACCAGGTGCTTTGTTCAATACAGGTATTATTGCGCTGAAGCCACTAGTTTTTCTAAATATGTTAATGTTTTGATCGAACTAGGCAGCAACAAGTTTGTATAGTGTGTGTGGCTTGTTATTCCTGAAATAATGCGCTGGTATGCGAACCTGGTATTCAATTCACCAAGCTATAATCAAAACACATGCTGCATGAACTTGAATAGACCCATGGCTATTGCATCAAGTTGAAGCAACATCCAAATTTGTTAAGAAAAATGAAAATATTTTTTATCTATTTATATTTTTAAGACAACTAATTGCAAACAGTATATTCAGCTCCAGACACAAATGCTCAGGCAGACAACCAAACAAACCAGTGTCTAGAAATAGGGCGTTTCTAGTTGTGTTTGTAAAATGTGATGATTGTATTGGATGCAAAATGTCCTATGCCAATTGGACCGTCAGGCTGTCTTATGGCATGTGCCAGAAGAAGCTGTTTAGCATTCATTCTGTGCAGCCTTGTTAAGCAAAAGAAGAAATGTCCACAGCATTCTTGTACTTAGTTAATAGGCACCATGCTGATGAAGATCTTTGGCTCACCGCACCAGTAGGCGTCATTACAGTGAAAACAGTGGTGTGCGTGTGTGTGTGGACCACATTGTAAATGCAGGCTTTGTGTACACACACTGGAACCATGCTGCAGCTGCAGGCATTTCTTTTAAGGACTCTGCCATGATAACACAAGGTTACCTCATTTCATCATACTCCTTATTTGTGCTCAATTATAAGCTCAAGAATAAATCGTGATGTTAAGGAAAAATGTATTTGGTAAAATAGAGAATTAACGGGGTACTCTTCCATGTGTGTCTGGAATTACCCTTGAGGTTAAAATCAATATTGCTGAGTGACTCGCATTACTTTTTACCCCTCCACAGCTCTCGCAGACTCACACAGTTTAGTGAGCTGGGGTTGAAAATTAGGCTTCTGTGTCTGACACAATTGAGGATTGTACTTTAAAAATGACATAACTGTCACAAAGGCAAGGTTGACTAACCTGACATGCCAGATGGTTGCTACACGCAACCATAATAGTTCTATGCACACAACCATCTGGGGAGCCGTGCATCGAAAATGTTTGGAAAAGGGCAGGGCTTTAAAAATAATACTTGGCAGGTGGTTGGATGTCTATCTGTAGGAACCACCATTCTTGTTTTAGAGTAGCTTCCACTGTCGTCACATCTAAACCACGCCCATAGATACCAGTACGGCGCTGACTGGTCACACACTAGATTTACCCGACATAATTGAAAGGATTGCTTGCCTCTCCAGACTGATTCTCGCGGCGAAGTCAAAGTGAAGCTCGTGAGATCAGGATGGTCTCGCGAGACTAGAGGTTAACATCCTGTAATTGAGAAAATGAATCCATATTTTTCCGTCACTAGGAAATTTAGGCTTCACGTTTATGAAGCATTTATACTTTGTTTCTAAGCTACAAACACTAGTGAGTGTTTGCCCCATGCAGGCTATGCTGCCAGATGTATTCCTATTGTAAAATGGAGACCTGCTCAAGTGTTCTAACTCAGCCCCCACCACTCCAAGTCCCCCTACATTACAAAGGTAGCTCTGGACTGGGATGCTTGAGGAATGGAGGAAGTGAACAGAACAGTAAGAAAGTAGGTCACAGATACAGAGGCAGCCAAGCATGAGGCCAGCATCTCAGTCTCACAGCTAGCGAGCATGCTACAGTCAAGCTACTGCACGAATGTTAACGTGTTCTAGCTAGATTATTGAACTCCCCCACTCCATTGTCAGTTAATGTTCATGTATGTTCATATAAGCAAGCAGCACAGGTCTTCTATAAAGATGTCACCTTCAGTGACCCAGTATTTTGTTGGTCTCATTCAGACCAGTTGATTTTTCTGACCAAGTGGTTATGGAGGAATCTACATTGTGTTATTGTGAGTCTATCGGTGAATATGTGATAAAACCAATACTGTGTTCCTGGATTTTTAAATTTTTTTCAAGCAAGCCGATGAGACATTAAATCATATATCTCATTTGATGCTTGATTCAGCAGGAGCTAGAGTATGTCAACATCAATGTTGACCATATTCCCTCCAGACGCATGTAGGCGGATTGCTTTAGGGCCAGTTCCTGTGCCAAGATTGCTTCTTCACGTGCCTCTCCGCAGTGCAAGGCCACATCAGGATGACCTTTGAGCCTTTTTCCCCTCAGTCACTCAGCCCCAACAAAGCCTGGCTGTCACGCTGCATTCATGTAGCAGGTGAAATGTGTATGTTGATCTATTGTAGCAATGTAGTCTCTTTAACAGTCAGCTTTTTCCAAGGATGTGTGAATGTTTTAGTGAATAATATTTTAGTCGACAATATTTTGCCGAGGTCAACCCTGACTGCAGCCTAGCATTTGAACATGGGAAATAGTATCAGACAAAGGTTGGTTCTGAGAAATCATTAACACAAACTTTAATGTACTGTAGTATTTTGTATCTTCTGTTATATTAGCCATCATTAAAATGACAAACGCAATGGTCCTATATACCAGTAAGAACAATGAAAGAGTTGTACCGAACATAGCCATGATATTTACATGCACACACTTATCTGCTATGTTATTGACTTGCTTTTGTTTGCTTAGTAAGATACGTGATCCTCAAAGCTCCCGGACGCAGAGTGTAAACCCTCTCTTAGAGGAAGTGTTGTGTTTGGCATGGGCGTAGATGTCCCGTTGTTCTGTCATGTGTGACACTACAATGGAAGTTTTGTCCGGAGCTGCGTTGACAAAACAGACATAGACCATTCATTTGATGTTCTATGGAACCCACAATTCGGAACCCCCAGATATGGGGGTGCATCATATACATTTTAAATAGCATTGGGTAAAAATGGATCAAGCATTACTATTTATTCCACAAAAATATTAGAATACTGTACTGGAGAACCTTTAAAAATGTTTGAGGACCCCCAGAATTCCTGTATTTGGGAACCAACTGCTATGTTTGCTGGCTTGCAGTGTTTAGCACTGTGTACTCTTACACGGGGTGTCTGTTTGATGTGGAATGCTGTTTAACTGTCCAAGGTCATGAGCTATGCAGGTGAAAGAAGAAGTCAAATAGCTGAGCCAGTGCTGCCTTCACAGTTGGTTTTAGAGAGAGAAATTGTAACAGTTGAGGGTAACATACTGTATATACTATATAGTTTAGCTATTTTTGTTTGTGTACATTAAAGTATATGAATATGTAGTCATGGCAGTGCATGCTTTTTTAACTTAAAGGAGTCACAATGTGAAAAAATCACCTTATTACGATGCTATTCCAAACAAATATTTCTTGCTGTCTTTGAAAATAGTTATGTCAATATGACTTGGAGATGTACTGGGCCTTTCAAAGTGGACTGTTACCTTCCTGGTCTATAATGGCCATAGAATGAAAAGGCGGAGAAACAGGTGAATTAGAAAAGTGCATGCTTTCTATGTAGAATTGTTTGGTAATGCCCCTATGAGATGATGATATGACTGCCCATAGCCATCTACCATAGTATTCAACAAAATAGGTTATACAAGGTTATACTTAAGTCGATCTCCAGTATGCAAATCATGAGTTAAAGTTTAATGTTAAACATTACAGATGAACAAATATGTAATCATAGCTTTTGATAACTGTTAGGCTACCATAGCATAAACAACTGGTTATCAAAACATCACACCCCTGTCCCTGTTCCACCGTACTTGCTGTCCTAATACATGATCTTGGCGCTGTGTGACCCCTGCTGCCGTGTTGATGTTGAGGCGAACAACAATGACCCCCCAACTCCGCCTACTGTATCCTTTAGTCTGAATGGTCAGGTGCAAATGAACGCAAAATATAACGCCATGAAGACGCAGTGGAAAATAATAAAGGGCTTCTGGTTCAAACCGAGTATTGTCTCTGACAGCTCAACAGTTGGAAATCCGTAGCCTTACGTCAGCACATTACATGGAAGAGGCTCGTTGGATTTAAAACAGTTAGTGAAAGCGACTGTTTCTGAGAACGTGAAAAAATCACCTTATTACGATGCTATTCCACATATTCTATGTGGAATTTTTACCTCAGATTTATTTAAGCCACCTAAGTCAAATATATTGTATTGAGACCTCAAGGAATTGTGTCAACATGTGAAAAGGGTCATGGAATGTCCACTTTAAAATAGAAACAATTGATCTTCAGATGTGAACTTCCCATGTGAACTTCACATGTTAACCACACGGGATGACATGTAATTTAGGCTCATGTTTGGTTTTACATTTGCCTAAGTGGTAATGATGGTGTTAAAACAAATCTCTATCACGATGCAAACACACAGAAGGTTTTTATAATGGCATAATCCCTCTGCACAAGCATGTTGTGTATGTTGTGTGTTTGTTTAATATAGAATGTGTATCTGTGTCTGTTGGAGAGCTGAGAAATTATGATCCAAAACAACTGATGTAATTTAATCTGGATAAAATGTTATATGTAATCCTCTTTTTATGAGGTTTAAACTGATTCCCATCTACTGGTTGACTGAGTGAGCATCTCTAACTTTCAGAAGGGTTGGCTTTGTTATACTACAGGCACTACTACAGTACATTATTTAAATATATATAAATGTCAGACATTTAGGCAGTGGGAAATGTTTTGCTTTGTGCAGACCAAATAGGTCCAGTGTTGCAAAGGAGGAGTTCAGAGACAGGCCCCTGGTTGTTTAGGAAGTGTAACTTATCACAAGTAGAAGAACACATGGGTAGAAGGGACTATTTTGGTCCATGGTCCTGTAACATGAAACGTGAACCTCACGTCAAGGTACATAAATAACCAGGTTTTCACAGACGCAGTATCTATTTACATTAGCTGGTGGCTGACTCATGTAAGCTTAAAGAAAGGAGGGTGGGTCTGTATAAAACGCCATCATTACTTTTCATCATTATTTAAAAATCCGATTTTCTGCCTCGCCAATCAGGTAGCATTGCTTCCTGCCATTCACGTCGTCTGATATCCGTGGACCTATGGCCTATGGTACTATGGGCGGCTGATTGAACTTGGATTTGTTTGCAGCCCCCGACCTGCGAACGGCAATGGATCAGCATCAGGACTACATGAACAACGCCTCCAACAGCTACAGCTCCGGAGACACCATGAGCGGCTCTCTAGCCGGCATGACCATCAACGACCTGCACCACCAGGAGAACGGAGTACAGATGGGGCACAGAAGCCCTGGAGACGGTCCCATGAAAGGTCAGACCTCCAAGATGTGCCATGTCATTTACCTAAAGGAACCACGTACTGTAGCTTTGTATCGGCTTCATTATGGTAGAGGTATAAGGCTAAACACCAAACACAATGGTTGTAAATAAAGCAGTAGTTACTAGTTTCATATCATTTCATCACGATATTAGTTTCTAGGCCTTGTGAAGAAATACATGTGGCAGCTATGAATGTCTTAAAGACAGATATTTGGAAAAGCCCATAGCATTCCCTCATGGCTGTAGTCTGTGCTGAGTCGGGGAGGAGGCCCAGTGTTTCAACTGTGCTTTGTTTTAATCCCTATTTACATAATGGCGAGAAGGCATGCTTGACTGGCCCTTAGTCCCTGACTGCAGCTGCACTCAGCACTGTAATCCAAGCATTTGGGTCAGGCCTCTCAGAAGGCAGACTATCTCGCCGTCCTGCGCCACCGCTAGGACCCATTCACTCAATAACCAGGCCTTCAGAATACACATAGGGCAGCAGCTTTCCAAATGACATGTTTTAAAAGGCTCTCAATGGAATTATTTGCAGTGTCAAAATGCCCATATGTAAATGAAGAAAAGCATGGGCAATTCCAGACTGATATTTGTGTCACTACATAGATAACTATGTAAATAATGTTTATAAATATTTGTAATTGACCAGTGTCAGTGTCAGTTATCTAGCAGCAGACCATATCAAGACTGAATTTAACAATGACAGCAATCTGTTTCTGTTTCTATAATCCCGTCCATATGGCCAATAAGTACGTAGCCTAGCGTTCCCTAGTTTACAGCCTTCTTTAGTGCACTCATTCTCCCCATTCCCACTTCCTATGACCCCTCGCTCAAGCAGGAAGCAGAACAGAGAGTCAGTTGCTTCAAAAGAAATAAATGGAAGCATCAGTGGGTCACCAAAGAGTGAGTATACTTACCTCTGAATGATGCAGCAGGATATATGAATTTAGAGCTACACTAGGTTTTTATATGGTTTTAGTGTACTGTAGGGCATAGTATATAGTACATACTACATCCAAGTAGAATCCTTGTGACTGTGTTCATGACAAAAGTATTAAGAACACATCATTTTTTTGCAGGGGTTTAAGTGTTGGGTCACTCACTCGGGACCATTTAAAGACTTACCGGTATCTTAATGGTTTAACTTTGTCCTAAATAATCGTTTTAGGGTAAGACGTAAGCCCAAACGCAACTGCCAAGGTATTCAAGAATAAGGTATTAATAACAGCCTTTTTAATTCAATTTCACAGCTCCCCTTGAAAATGCTCTGAGGAAAACTGGTTTCCGATCTGTCTAGGAATGTAAATATTTTACTACCCCTAACCTTGACCTGTAACTTAACCTTTGATCCACAGAGGAGGCAGTGCTTAATGAGGGCATAGTAACAGCCGTGTCTGAACTCAGTGAGCCAGAGAGCAGCTTGAGCAATGATGCCGCTCAGCCTGGTGTCTCTGAGCACAGCCAGGTTCAACTTGGTATGCCGTAACGCATCATTTAACCCCACCCACTTTCTTTTAGCATGCTCCAAAAGCAAGATTCCTCAGTTAATTCACCTTTTGTTTTCAGAGAAGGAGCCAAAGAAATGCTCATTATTTGTTTTTCTGCCTTTGCTCTGTGCAGCTTTTAGACTATTTTAAGTTATAGTTTTCTATGTTTATTTGATGTTATCTTTGTGTGGTGGGGGTAGCTTAAGTGTGGGTGTTGTTTGTTTCATTTCTTTATGCCAGTATGCTTATGTATGCCTTGAGCTGTTCTCATCTGTCATGTATTGCCATATGCAGCCTTGATATTGTCACACACTTGAACATTGACCATTGAATATTAACCTAGTATTTTGACATCAGATAGAATCGGTGTTCTTCACAAAAGCTTGCAGCACCACAGATCACTGACTAAACAGATAACAAATCCCCAGTCCTCAGAAATACCACAGGAAAAGAGATCACAGCTAGCCCACCAGAACCAAGTTGAACCAAGTCTGTCAAATCATGTTCATGTTTGTAAACACATAGAGGAGTTTGTATATGTTGGAGAAAATTAAAGCCTTTTTTGTAAAACATGCATTATATGCACAAAGAGGGCTTGACACATTAGACATTAGCCATCATATCCCTAATTGATAACGCAGAAAACATAAATCTGTAACAGATGATAGCTACTGCATCAGGAGTTAACAAAATCCCTGGGTAGGTTTGTCCTGATGCAGCTCCAGCTTGACTGTGCCCTTTGGTGCCCACGCCATTCCCTAACTGGTGGGCATTACTTTTCCTGCAGCAGATGCCACTGAACAGTCTGCCAAGCAGGACGCTGTCAAAGGTGTGCCTGAGCTCTCAGATTTAGGGAGCAATACCGTTGAAGACCTGATGCTTGGTGAGAATCAAGGACAACCTGCTTCCAGTTTCTGGTTGCCTTTTCTCCTCGGTTTTTGTTATCATGTTTGGTGACGATTGATTGCTTTATTTATTTGGTTCCCTGCTCATATGCTGTAGGCTACATACTGTATTTGCTGGAAAATGATTAATCTTACTGCTGAAGCTTAATAATGCTGGTTTATTTTATTTCAGAGCTGTAACCGGAGTTTACGTTTGATGATTGCATTTGTCTTCATGCTTACTCTGCGTTAAGTTTATAGTTGTTTTGTTATTAATGTTCCCCCCAATAATGTTGCATTAATATTTGCCACTACAACCAATGTGCCTTTTCTTTGTGTGCATTAAGCAGTGAATCAGATTAGACTACATTAGAATACTCCTTGAATGTCACCACATTACGTCTGCCAGAGTCAAGAAGGCAAACACGTTCTCTGTTTTATCCTTGCTATTGTAGAATTAAATAGATTGCCAAACCACAGGCTGACTGAAGTTTCCTGTGATCTGCTAAACAGATCCAGAGCTCACAGACACATAACAGAATGATGGAAAAAGCAACTGAGGAACCATATGGAGTTGCTAATAGGCTGGTTCAAATGGTAAAATAAATGTAAAAAACATTTTGGAGGCCTCAGCACTTTTATTTAACAACAACATGTCTGCATATTCACACAATCAAGGGCACTAAGTTTCCTAATGCTGCCTTGATATACATTATTTTAACAATGAGTTGCTGTGGCTTTGTGCATTCAGTTGAAATATGATGTTAATTATGTTGTCCTTTTTGATTTTTGTTTGCAGTAATAGATTAATTACACTAATATATTAATTCTGGTGCATTTTTACATTATATATACTCATTTATCCCTTGTTTCCTTTTCCCTATGTGTCACCATGTGATAACAGCAACTGGAGGAGCAGCTGCAACAGGTAATTAATTGTATTGCTCTAAAGGCAGTGATTATGCCATATGAGTTAGGCCATATATGGTGCTAAAGGTAAAATTAATGCCTATTTCATGAAATGTGTTTTCGTTAGTTGTATGTCTCATATATAGTATTGTTCCTTGGTTATCCAATCAGTCTAACTTTACTTCGGATTTTAATTTGGTTTTACAGAATATGCATCAATAATTAACACTTCATTCCCTGAGATAAAATAAAAAAATAGAATTTTGATCATTTACTATGTTTCACAGTCCAGATGGAAAAAACAAACAAGTCACATTTTGAGCACTTAGCTGCACATAAAATATGATGGTATGTTCCTTTCGCCGGAAATGATAGGCATCAAGATTATTTCCCTCTGTTGTCTTCCACCCAGCTGTTGTGCATATGTTACTTGTAATGTATTTCCTTTTGAACTTAAATACATTTACACATGAAAGCATACAGAGCTTCTTGCTTCTCAGTCTATGGCCTTGCCATCCACCACCTCATCCACTACTATTTTGTTCATATCCTGTTTACTTACAGGATAAGGTTAAAAGTTTTTTTTTTTTAGTTTTTTGTTGTTTTTGTTTATTCATTCCATTGAATCTATTTTTTTCTTGATTTATATTCACTGGGGAGATGGAGTCGAGTGCTGTGAATGTCATCATTATTCTGCTTCCCAAACAAACTAGCGACGCCCGCTACCGGAGTCCTTAGTGAGTTTACAATTTTGGCTGATGGATCGAAGCCCGCAGCACACAGAGACCAGGGGGAGGGCGCTGACTTCATTAGCATTGGAGCATCCTGCTCTGTTGTCCCTGGCGACGACGCGACCACCTGCGTGGCTGAGGAGCTGATGGGAGAGTGTGGTAAGAAGCCTTTATGGGCCTCCGAGGACCTGAGCTGTGAGCCGGACACTGCACGGGACCTAACGGCCAGCAGGGGGAGCCCAGAGCGGGCGGGCACAGCAGATTCTCAGAGGGCGATCAGCCTGGATGCTGCTGAATGCCTGTCTGGAGGTAGCAACCAGCCAGGAATGTCTCTGGTCCGAAGCACAGCCTTGGAAGACCTCACATCCATCGGAGATAAAGGCTTAGGGGTTGAGCAGGCAGTGGAGCTAATTCCAAATGAATACACAAACAATGGACTGACTGCTGTGGAGCCCCTTCATATTGAGGCTTTACAGCCCAACGGTGGATGGGGCTCAGGAACCAATGAGATCACATCAGAAAGACAACCATCCCCTCAAACACCAAAATGGTCTTTTTCCAGCTGTGATTCTGGCCTTCCCCGTCATGCGGAAGATCTTCAGAGGGAGTTGCATGTAGAGCACAATGGTAGCAACATTTCAGAGGTAGAGAGCTTGTGTACAAAAATACCGGCTGACATAGACACTGACAACCAGACAAGTGACTCAACATTAGACAGGCCCACTCACCCACAGCTTGACAGTGTTAATGACTCAGAAATCAGTGGTGTTCATACCGACAGCGCAACTGATCTCCAGAAAACGCCCCAAAGTTCTCCGGCCAGAAAGTCACTGGTGCCCATTGCTGTCTTCAAAGGTCTGTTTGCTGTCAAATTCACTGATTCCAAACCAGCCCTATTCAGTTAACCCCCCCCCAGCCACTTCTTTAAGTTACACGGCAGCTTCTGTATGCTATTTGGCACTTTTCGACGAAGCATATCTTTGACATTAGGAGAAGCTTGTTGTCCTCCCTCCCTACTTTATCTTTTGATTTATTTCATCTATCCATCTTGCTCACCCTGCTGTTTATGCCGCCTCCTGGTAGCCACTCTTGTACAACAGTATGCCACATTGCATGCAGCTCACTACACATTACATCTGTATGGTTTGGAGTTCTTGTCTTGCACATGCACATGTGCACACACTTACTTAACTTAGACTTATTCTGTTTGACTTTGGTTGTTACAAACAATATATTATTTATTTTATATTGGGGAGGAAATCTAAATCTTATCCATCTTGTTCATCTCTTGTTCTAGCTCAAGCAAAGGTTGAGAACGACGCTATGGAGAAGAAGGTACTTCAATATACACACAAGACAGATGTGTCAGTCAATTCTATAATCACTGTACACACTGTAAACGTGTCATTCATCCAGTAAGCTTGTTTTTAATTTTGTTATTCTTGTCTGTGAAAGATGCACTCCGCGATTTGAACTTGTGTGAAACAGCCCATATACATTATGTTTGTTTTGGTGTAAGATACTGACAGAAGACACCCCTTTCAAATATAAACAGTGAAGCAAATGTGCGGTTCTAGGAGCACTACAATGCAATCGAGGAGAGTACCTTAAGTCATGTTTCTGTTTGGTGGCTGGTCGTTGTTAGAACAATTGTTTTTCCATCCACCCCCCCCCCCACCCCCTTCAATAAAAAGATACATACACCTACCAAAGCTAGACCAACCTCTTCCCTTAAAAGACCCTCCACAGTCACCAAAGGAACCAAATGTCACCTTCCCACCCAAAACGGCCCAAGTTCAATCCCTTCACAAGGCAGCAGCACAGGGCACAGGCTGCCCACAGTAAGTACACACCGGGCCTAGTTTAGCTTGAACTGGACAAGATGTGTTAAACTGTCATGGGGGATGTTTACCTCCCTTTATTAACATTATAGAGACTAGCATGCAGTGATTTCATTATTATTAGTGAATGCAACCACTAACCAAGGCTTGGTCCATTTATGAGAGATTACAGTTTTTACACCGTCGAAGGTAATTGCAACCACCTGACTATGTTGTAATTTTGAGAGTGTTTTAATGATAACCGCCTGCCTTCTTGAATGTCAGCCGATGTTGAATGTCCATAGAACAACTTGAGAATAATGTATGCGTCATTGTTGTGATCATTTAGGGCTCCACTGGTGCAAGGCCTCAAGCTCCTGGAACCAGGATTCCTGGCAAAGCTTCGATTCAAGCAGGTATGTGTCAATGAGCTCACTGCCTACATCATATGCACTAAGTAGTAAGAATAAGGATTATAACATCTGATATTTTTTGCGATACAGCTAGCACCAAGAAACCGCCCACTCCAAAAAATGGCAAAGGTAAAAAATAAAAAATAGGAGCAAAATGCAAATTAGCACCTAGCTTGCCATCCCACCTAGCCTGCTATCCAAGCCTAGGCTACGTCAGTGCCAATTGCCAAGTTTGATAAAGTCTGTCCTAGATCAAACTTGGTCAGCTTCGTAGCTGTAGAATCTTAAGCGCTTTATAAGATGGCAGATGTAATGTTTGCTTGTTTGCTTTTGACAATTGTCACCGTCTAATACATGGCATTTACATTTAAAACCCCTGCCCGGATGCTAAAGACGGTGCTAGCGGACACAGCAGCCCTGGTACTCCCAAGTCCCCTGCTAGCCAGGCGCAGTCCGCTAAGGCTGCCGCTGAAGCTAACAAAGTGAAGAAGGTAGCTGTGGTACGCTCCTCACCCAAGTCCCCCGGCTCCATGAAGAGCCGCTCTCCTGCCCCATTGGCCGCCGCCGCGCCCCTGCCTGACCTGAAGAACGTCAAGTCCAAGATTGGCTCCACAGAAAACATCAAGCACCAGCCCGGCGGTGGCAAGGTCAGTGTAGAAGCTGCCTCTTCTTTGAAACTTCACACTGCCAACTTCTTCTTCTTGTGCAGGCAAGGTACCCAACTACCTTGGTTATAGTTGCCTTGCAGTCTAAGAAATTGAAAATGACTTTGGATTCCATTCTATTCATTTGCAAGCTAATATATTATTTCAATACTTTCAAGGTTGAATGGAAACATTTGTTCCATAATATTACATGAAAACAAACACTAAGTTATATCTTCAACTGGTTAATATGTTCTCACTTCTTTTACCTGAGGTTGCTGTGGAAGGTCCTACTGAGCTGTGAAACCAACGATTATGTTCCTTCAAGTTCTCCAAACTAATGGTCTCTTTTTTTCAGGTACAAATCCTTGAACAGAAGATGGATTTAAGTAATGTCCAGTCTAAGTGTGGCTCCAAAGACAATATCAAACATCTACCCGGTGGCGGAAATGTGAGTAACTGAGGGATTGACTCAACACCGGAGTCTTGAGTATCTCTACAGTTATGATCATCTAAACCAGCTTTTGGTAGAAATCAAACAAACTAACAAAAATGTTTAAGTATAAGGTGCATAAGTACTGCACTGTTTAAACCAACCCCACAAATAAAGTGAGAATACCCTTAAGCAATACCCCTAAAGTACACTCTTTGAAGGAATGGTCCTCTGTTTCAGCCGTGCTGGTTGTATTCAGGAAAACCACTTCCTCTTGCAGGTCCAAATCCTCGATAAGAAGTTGGACTTGACCAATGTCCAGGCTCGCTGTGGCTCCAAAGCCAACTTAAAACACACACCTGGTGGAGGCAAGGTGAGCAACTTCAAAACACAGATCCATGCAGCCGGTAATAAAACCTTACCTAAACATAAAGTAAAAAACAACAAGAACAAAAAAAAACTGGCCCTAATTCGCTCTGTCCAATATGTCACAGCCTTGCCTCCAGTACAGGAGGTGTTGACAGGTTTTGACTCATCTCCCTTCCTTGAACCTCATGCACATCTCTCCCAGATGTTCCTCATTCACAGTATTACTATCTACTCAAGGGTAACGGTCTCTTTCCCCACATATTGGCTCTTCACAGGTTCAAATTACTGAGAAGAAGTTGGACGTAAGCAATGTGCAGTCGCGGTGTGGCTCCAAAGATAATATAAAACATGTACCTGGTGGCGGCAATGTGAGTAGCACGTGGCTAAATGCCTGGCTAGCTGCTAATATGCAGAGCCAGCTCCTGCCGTAGCCCTTCCTTGCCTCCTACTAAACACATCTTCAGCAAGGAGCAAGATGTCAGCATCTACTGCACGAAAACCTCCTGTTGTGTTGTAACAACACAGTGTTGTTACTGTGTGTTCAACCTGTGTCTGTGTGCAACCACACAACTCCCAGAACTGTGAATTTGTAATAACTGCCATTACCAATATTGGGAAAAACCTTCTGTATGAATGGCCATGAGCATTGCTTCATAATATTGGAGATATATCTACTAATTTCTAATGACAACAAACACTTTCTTATTTTGCTTCTTAGTGTATTGGCTGCGAATATTGGCCCAATGTGTTTGTATACGGTCATGGTCTAGTATATAACACTAATGCATAATGCATATTAGATGCTCATGGTCTGATGTAAACTTAATTACTCACATCCTAATTAGTGCTTGTCAGTTTTTCTATGAATTTGGTTGAAACATAATTTTCATACAACCCACCCATAATAGATGATATGATACAGTACTAATATTATATATAATATAACGTGTGATGCGTACAACCCCAATTCCAATGAAGTTGGGATGTTGTGTAAAACTTAAATAAAAACAGAATACAATGATTTGCAAATCCTTTCAACCTATATTCAATTGAATACACTACAAAGACAAGATATTTAATGTTGAAATTGATCAACTTTATTGTTTTATTGCAAATATTCACTCACTTTGAATTTGATGCCTGCAACATGTTCCAAAAAAGCTCGTAGACTGGGAAAGTTGAGGAATTTTCAAAATACACCTGTTTGGAACATTCCACAGGTGAACAGGTTAATTGGAAACAGGTGAATGTCATGATTGAGTATAAAAGGAGCATGCCTGAAAGGCTCAGTCATTCATTCACAGCAAGGATGGGGCGAGGTTCTCCACTTTGTGAATAACTGTGTGAGCAGATAGCCCAACAGTTTAATAATGTTTCTCAATGTACAATTGCAAGGAATTTAGGGATTTTATCATCTACGGTCCATAATATCATCAAAAGATTGAGAATCTGGAGAAATCTCTGCACGTAAGAGGCAAGGCCGAAAACCAACATTGAATGCCCGTGACCTTCAATGCCTCCGGTGGCATTGGATTAAAAATCAACATCAGTGTGTAAAGGATATTACCACACGGGCTCAGGAACACTTCATAAAACCATTGTCAGTTAACACAGTTCGTCTCTACATCTATAAATGCAAGTTAAAACTCTGTCATGCAAAACGAATGCCATATATCAACAACACCCAAAAACCCGGCCAGCTTCTCTGGGCCCAAGCTCATCTGAGATGGAATGATGCAAAGTGGGAAACTGCGCTGTGGTCTGACGAGTCTACATTTCAAATTGTTTTTGGAAATTATGGACGTCGTGTCCTCCGGACCAAAGAGGAATAGGACCATCCGGATTGTTTTTAGTGCAAAGTCCAAAAGCCAGCATCTGTGATCGCATGGGGTGTGTTAGTGCCCATGGCATGGGTAACTTGTATATCTGTGAAGGCACCATTAATGCTGAAAGGTACATACAGGTTTTGGAGCAACATATGCTGCCATCCAAGCAACGTCTTCTTCAGGGACGTCCCTGCTTATTTCAGCAAGACAATGCCAAGCCACATTCTGCACGTGTTACAACAGCGTGGCTTCGTAGTAAAAGAGTGCGGGTACTAGACTGGCCTGCACGCAGTCCAGACCTGTCTCCCATTGAATTGAATGTCGTATTTTGTGCATTATGAAAAGCAAAATACGACAACGGAGACCCCGGACTGTTGAGCAACTGATGTTGTACATCCAGCAAGAATGGGAAAGAATTCCACCCACAAAGCTTCAACAATTAGTCCTCAGTTCCCAAATGCTTATTGAGTGTTGTTAAAGGAAAGGTGACATAACACAGTGGTAAACATCTCAGTTTTGCAGGCATCAAATGCTGTGTTGCAGGCATTGCAAAAAACAAAGTTGATCAGTTTGATCATTGAATATCTTGTATTGAATTGAATATAGGTTGAAAGGGATTTGCAAATAATTGTATTCTGTTTTTTATTTACGTTTTACACAACGTCCCAACTTCATTGGAATTGGGGTTGTACATTACTGAAGGGGTCCAGCCTGATCTGCATATATATTATGTCGGCAGATCTTGCAGTACATTTGTAGCACTGAACTGCTCAAACGGATCTCCTTCTACTATTTAAAAAATGTCACTAGTCAGTGACAAAAGGGTCTTTGTCCCCCTCCACTCCACTGAGCGGTGTGTTTTGTGGTGAACAGTGGAGTGATGAAGTCACTTGAGGGAGACAGAGAGCTTTGTGTTTGAACACAGCACTCAGAACAGGGGAGCCTGTTATGAGGTCATTAGATCTGGGCTTGAATTGTAATGCAGTGGCTCTCAAACTGAGATTTCTTTAGAAATCTAAATGTGAAAAATATTACATTTCTTAAAAGAATAATTAAATTCACATACATGTATGTACATACATTTATATGGTGTACATTGTTTCTGTGTTTATGTGGTTTTTTTCTTTTATGCTATACCATTAAAAGCAGTTAAAGTAACAGATTTGTTTTTGGGGTCTGCTCAAAAAGTACGAGAACCACTGTTATAATGCATGCATGAGTTCCAAAATCAATATGGGAAATGCATGTACTAACATGCATTTCCCATGAATTGCATACAGTAAAAACTGACTTTTGTCCTGTCATATTTATGTACTACTTTCCTGAATCTTAATTTAATAACAATCTAATTTAGGTGTCTGTGACTTGGACCGACTTCCTTTTCAGTCATGTGATTAATGTTACAGACATGATTGTATCCCTTGTTGTGTTAATGGTGTTTCATTATGGGTAACCTCTAGAAACTAGCAGGCCAATAGTCGCTCTGGTTGCATGCAAGGCGATGGCACATGGGCTTCAGACTTCAGAGCCTAACAACTGCTCTCTGCCTTTTGTCCCCTATACAGGTTCAAATCGTGCACAAAAAGATTGATCTGAGCAACGTTCAGTCTAAATGTGGTTCTAAAGCCAACCTTCACCATAAGCCAGGTAAAGAGACGTTCACAAACATCTTAACATCTAATACAGCACAGATTCTTGTCCTTTGTTTTTTGCCCATGGTCATTAAAGAACCACCGTTTTCAATAATGTAATGGCATAACAAAGCATGTGTTTGATTCTGTTTTATTAATTGTACTTGTATTTTCATCCCAAAATAAATGTAGTTAAAAAGATTATTTAAAAAAGCTACATACAAATATTATAAATTGTTATTAAATATCATTGTTTTTAAAGATTATTTAAATAATTAGAAATAACTCTAAGGATCCTAAAAGGATCCTTAGAGTTCTGACTCACCTGGGAACCACTGACAGATAATAGATTTCTAAACAACAATAATTATATTCTACTCTGTAACTAGGTGGAGGAAATATTGAGATCAAGAACGAGAAACTAGATTTCAAAGTCCAGTCCAAGATCGGCTCTCTTGACAACATTGGCCATGTTGCTGGAGGAGGACAGAGGAAGGTAGGACCTCCACCATCCAGGTTCAAATCATTGGATTATAGTGTAGCCTCTTTCTTGACTTTTAAACATACTCTGGTAGCTTTCTATCCAGCTATCTTAACCGTCCTGGAAGGGTGGATTCCTCTCTCTGTGGTCCCTTCCCAAGTTTTCTTCCCTTTTTTACCCATGAGGTTTTTAATGGTAGTTTTTCCTTGCCCAGGGAGAGGAGCAGGTTCAGGGTGTGTTGTTTGTTTGTTACCTTGTGAAATATTTTATTGTAAAGCCCTTTGAGACTGTAGTAAGGGCTATACAGATACAATTGACTAGACTTGACTTTCTGTTACTTGCCTCTATTTGCTTGCATGGATGCAGAGCTCGATCTGACATTTTTGCCATGCCTCATTTCTCCGGTTCAGACAGCACAAGAAAATCAAGTTACAATTACAAACTTTTACCACTGGACTTTATTTGACCTTCAGAGCCTTACTCGTTGACACACCTCTTTTCTTCAGACTATCTGACAATGTTCTATGGACTGACCAACGTTCAAAACCAAAGCAGATCGTGCACCATTAGCTGTGCAGGCTTTATGTGACTGCCTATTGCTCTCATTTCCCTTCTCTCGCCATTCCCGGATCAGTGTCATTGGTTTTCAACCCCTTCCTGCTTAACAACCCTTTCTGTCAGTAAGCTTCTAGCATTTCCATCTGACATAATACTTTACCATTCCATCTGTTTAAGTTCCTTACGCATTATATTTATACATATTCATTTGACTTTATCATTGGAATTGATTTGTGTCATGTGTTGCATTTTTGATTTCTGTTGTCCATCACATATACTTTGTTGCATGCTTTGTCATTCCCTTTGCTGGGGTCCCTCAATAGAGAGACAAGGGGAAGGAATCCGAAGGGGGTACCTCAGACAGCCCCTCAAATGGGGACATGTTCGACCCTTCTCCTGCCGTATCCCCCCCACAGTCACCTCAGAATGTCCCCCCAGCACCCACCACACCCATCTTGACGAACCCCCTTATAAAGATTGAGGACTCTTGTAAGTACTGATCATGCTGAGTGTTGTTATGGAGTGTGCCACTGCTGGTTATGGGCGCTTCCTCTCCTCGCCACATAGAAAGACAGAATAAGCCCGTAATGTAATGCATATACATGTGTATAAACTGTATATAAAGTTTTTAAATATCTGCGTTTTTTTGTTGTTGTGGTTAGTAAATATTGATTCTAAAGACCATGGCAACTAAACATACGACATTTAACCCTCCCGATGTCCTGTGGGTCAAAATGACCCGTTGCACTCGCCAGTAGGGGGCGTCAACCATAACACGGACATGACATTCCGCTGTTGGCTCCCTCTGCTGGTAGTCTGCTGAAATGCATTAGGACAGCGGGAGGGTTAAATAAACCAGTAAAGTGTAGTGCATATATGTTAAAAATATGATTCAACAGAATGCAAAATAATGCATCCTTTAAAGTATTTACTCTGAAGAGAAGGATTTTGTTTCTTCAAACCTGACGAGCTGTTTGTCTTAGCTTACTAACAAGGACAGATTTCTACCCACCAGAGGGTGCTATAAATCCTGCAACAGCACACCCCCACTCTCAATCCTAAAAGACTGAATTAATAATTATTAATAAAGATTAATCATTAATAATTAAATCCCCAATGTTTTCACTACAAACTGCTTCATTGTTGTCTAAAACGTGTAATAACATATTTCCTCCCTCCCATTCTGATCTTTAGATTGAGAGCCACAAACTGAGTTTCCGTGAGCAAGCCAAGGCCCGCACTGACCATGGCGCTGAGATCATCTCCCTGGAAGACTCCCCCCGACAGCTCAGCACTGTCTCCTCCTCCGGCAGCATCAACATGGCGGACTCTCCGCAGCTCTCCACGCTGGCTGACCAAGTGTCAGCCTCTCTGGCCAAACAGGGCTTGTGAGCGCGTCCCCTCCCCCTCCCCCGTTAGCACTGTTAGGCCCTTAGCCAACACTTTTCACGTAGAGGTGGTTGTGATGCCCCCCTCGTCGTTTTTCACAGGACTTTTTTTTTAGCTACCCATCACTGTTAAATCCTTCACTAACATCTGAAACGGTTCAAGACATAACTAAAAAAGAAAAAGTCAAAAAATAGATCTAAAAACGAGGGCAAATGCCGTGTCATTTCATTTTCTGTTTCTCTTATTTGCCCTGCCCTGTATCTTTTCTTGTAAGTGACCCTTTAAGAGTTGAAGCAACCCAGCAGAGCCGAACCCTCCTCGTGGTTCTGAGTAATTTATTTTGATGTCATACACATCATGGTCATGCTGAAAGAAATGTCCTTTTGCATTCATTATAAAGTCACAATGACTGCAAATCCATAATCCCTGTTTCCTGTGTTCAGATTATATTTGATGGGTGTCCCCTGATGGTTATTGATACATTGATAACACCTTTGGATGGAGTGTAGAGACCACAGATGTGCAGTTGGTACAAAAACAGAACATTAAGCAGTTACAGGGTACAATGAATGAAGTGTAATAAAAATAATCCCCAATAGTAGCAAGTTTTCTTTAAAACAGTAAAATGCTTTGAAATGTTGCTGCTGTCCCCGCTCTGCTTAGCCCCTTCATGTAATGCAAACCAAGGTAGTTTAAATAGGGGCTTTCTCTAAACGAAGAAGATACAGAATGGCTAGAATAGAAACATTGGTTTGTGTTGGGCACAGTTTTATAATTGTATTCTGTGGATATGACATGTATTTGATATGGAAAAAACCCATTTGTATTGTGCCTGCTACTGTCAGTGTTAATTTATTTGATATGTTACTGCTCTTATTGTAAATGCGCTAACGTTTGACTAATGGGGTGTGAAAATATATGTAGGAATCTCAAAACTATCTATCTCATGCCCAAAAAAATGTAATAGGGAGAGATGAGTAAATTATATAATTTGGCAGCCAATATACAGAATGCTACAGACCCATTATATCAAATCTCATTATAGTGTTAAACAGTAGCAGTTGGTTAGCAGACTGGAGGCCACAGCCAATGCTATAGTTACTTAGCCAGTGATCTACTCTATATTGTAAGATGCAGCTCTTGAGCTTGGCTATTCCAAACATAAGACAGTCAAATGAATAGTTGCCTATAACTTTTATTAATGCAAAAATGGAACCAGCAGCAGCTGACCCCTTTCTATTCTGTGCCTGCATTCTGCACGTGCATGGAAATTTGTTTCCTTGTCATTTTCCCTGGATTTATGATGGACAAACCATATTGTCCATTAGAATCACTCAAAGGTATCTCCTGTTGTTGAGCTTTTCCTAGGGTGACTGATTATCAGAATAGCTTCTTGCATGCGCCTCCAGTAGAGAAAGCCGTCTTTTGTTGCCTCACTTTAACACAACCTCTTTGTATATACTATTAATACACTATACCTTTATTAGGAAGGGTATACTGTAATGTTACCCTTAGTTCAGCTTTTACTAATGGTGCGCGAGATGTGCTGTGTGACCGCAACGGCCTCACTTGACCTGCAGGTGGCGACAAAGTGATTTTATTTGCACTCTTCCAAACTAGGTGTATTGTTTCTTCCTCCCCCTCCCCCCATGTACTGCCAACATACTATTTTCAGACGAGGACAGAATAAACAGCAGGCACGCACCTAATGTAAAACGTGTGCTTGCAACACAATGATCTGCATGCTAAACGTAGTTATTTGTCATCAATAATAGACAACATTCATATGTGCGTGAAAGATTGACATGAATGCCATGTTTGAAGAATGTGTGGTTTCGCCTGAATACCATTATACCTGCATAGTGATTAAATAATTGCCAGGAAAATAGTGCTTTGGTGGTCCTCTACATATACATTTATACTGCGTTAGCAAGAGAGGTTTGCAGTTAACAATTCATCACATTTTGGTTATTTTTGACGCTGTACATTTGTGGAAATGTGATTGTTATTGTGCATTTTAATCAATAACTGGTTTATGATTCTTGTTGCTGTACATGTGTATTTGAAAATAAATGCTATCAAATCACTGTCACTGCAAATGATCATTTACAACACAATCATTAACATGAACAGGTAAGTGCAAAACAATATTGCCAAGTTTAACATAAATGTTTTAATGGTACTATTTACAAAAAACAATTCTGCTTTTGATTGGGTTAACTGCTGCAACAATCAAACAGGTACATTGACATCTTGCTTAACTACAAACGGAGAGGAAAAGAAAAGTGATCGAATGACTGCGGCATAAAAACAGGTGTAAAATTATACAACCATAGATTTTGCATAGCAATTAGTTATTTTGGGGGGAGGTGGGGGCAAGAGAGTAGTTATTACATTGTTGGGTGGCGATAAGGAAAGGAATCTTGCAGAGTAGTTTTCTATATCAGATTAATCTGAGCAGTGAAAAGAAATTCCCTTATACTGTAAAACCTGAGGTTTGTGGGAGGGGGGCCTCTAGCAAGAGCTGCTACATTTTAAATCTTTGCAAACAAACACTTCTTATTCAAGTCAAGTTGAACCAGACTAGACCTGTATGTGCAGTCATACCGTGGTGCCACGAGGGAGTGCTCTTTCCGTCATTTGCCACAGCTTGTGTTTTCCCAACACATCCATGACCAGGGAGTGAGATAAGCTGTAGCTAGACTCACCCCTCCATTAACAGCTTTACATGGGCCACTGTGGTAAGACTAGCAGGAGCATGTACTGTGCGCATGCAGCAGAGCTTTCTGTAGGTCAAGTGCTGCAAAGACACCCCTGTCCTCTGTGCCATAGTCCCCCTTTTACTAAACTGGGGAGTAAGGCTGCAAAAGAAAGGAGCTGGCCATTCTACAAGAGATTCTTAAGGAATGATTTACCATTCGAAACACACAAAATTGTGTCATGTTGGGGACAGACAGACATAGAAATAAACAGTGTCAGGAATGAAACACAAACAAAGCAAACCAACAAAATGTGACTTGGCAGTTGGAGAAGTGCTCTGGTGAATTCAGGCAACCTCTAGGGGGCAGAAACAACCACATCTCAAATGTACCTGTTTATTTGGATGCGGGGATAAAAGGAGATTTGTTTTGTTTTGTCACTCCACTAAAAATGTACATGGGAATTACAAGCAAACTAGTCAATAGAAAACACCCTTTGGCCATACTTTGAGGAGTCCGCTACATAGTGCGCTATAAGTGTACACGCCACATATGAAACACCACTAAGCCCCATGTACATTGTTTAGCCTACTACAGAAATCATTTATGTAACATGTCATTTTATACTTTTTTTAACATTTATTCTTTTTTTTTCCTGTGACAAAAAAACAAGTGTAGGGAAAGGCTTCTATCTCCATAATATTCACTAAAAACTGTGAAAAGTATTAGACTGATGTTTGAATATCAAACAACAGGAACCCTTGTAATATCTTATTTTGCGTTGAGGTTCTGCTTGTTAATGCCAGAGGGCTGGGGAGGGAGCGGGGGCGGGGGGAGCCAGTCATTCATTCATGGGTTCTTATTTGAGCCATCGTCCTCACAGGGCAAGTCCATGTCGTCAGCATCCAGCCTGCCGTAGCTGGCCGAGCGGCACCCCGAGATGCTGCGCATCCTGTGTCTCATGGGGTGCTCGCTCTCCGCCTCGGGCTCAGGGGCCGGGTCCTCCGGCATGGGGAAGCTACGCCGCTCCCACGGCGCCACCGTCTAGAGAGAGCAGGGAACAGAAGCCGACGTCAGGGTTTGATTGGAAGCGCAAGTCAACGCAAGGACCTGGACAGAGGTCAATACATACCCGCTCCTCAAAGGTGAAGTCGGGAGTGGAGCATCGGGTGTCCTCGTTGGACAGCAGCCGGTGGGAGTCGCGGGAGCAGGGGGTGTGAGGGTTGGAGGTGGCGTCAGGGCTGGCCGGGCTCATAGGCGAGGGCAGGTGGCTGTAGTCGTGGAGGAGGGGGCAGTGGCCGCCGTCTGGGGAGGCAGGCTGAGGGGTGGGCGGGTTGGTCCCGTACAGCAGCGGCGTTGTGCGGCCGTCGGTAGATTTGTACGACCTGACGGGAGACACACAGTCTATCTTCACAGGCGGGCAACAAGGACACCTGAGAGGAAGGAGGCATGCTGGTACTCACCTACTGCCCCTTCTCTTAGCAGGGGCCAGGGCCATCCAAGTCCAGCGGGAGCGCTCCTGGTCCTCGCAGGGCTGGTGGAGCTGGCTGAAGGCTGCGTCTGACAGGTCCTCCAACTGTGATTACACAATTAACAGAATGCGTTAGACCACCCAAGCCCCGCACTTGTAACCTTCTTAAATGAGCCTTTATTTCCCTTGTGGATGTGGGATGACAAGAGCCTAGACAAGGACTGAAATATGGTCTTAGGTGCCAGCTCTACCTCCGTTTCATTCTCCTCTTCTGCCATAGGCTGGGAGAATATGTCCGCTTCTCTCCAACTACAGGGGTAAACAACACACAGTAAGCACAAATTGTGGAGCATGACTCAGAGGGGAGAGTCCGGGGTGAGGCGGCCATTTTCAAAGTGTGGATCTGGACGCAAACAAAGGCCTTAAGTAGCGGCAATGGCCTTAGGGGAGGCTGTTACCTGGGTGTGAGGATCTCTTTGTACTGCAGCTTCTCCACACGGGTGGTGGCAGCCACAGACATGGGGATCACAATGTTGTTGATGTCAAAGGAGCTCTCGCCTCGCCTCCTCTTGATGGGCTGCTGTAGGGGAACGTGTAGCATTTACTTGGCGGTATGGCAGAGGCAAGTTCAGATACACGTGTAGCACGCTAAGGAGCACATGGTTCAGTTCGTACCATGGTAATACAGCGACACTTTACTGATTCATTCACTGTCAAGCTGAGGAAGCACCTAACCAGTTAAATCATTAAATGCCTTAAAGTTCTTCCTTCACTAAGAAAACCTTTCAATGAGTTCTGTGCAACACCCTTAAGTAAATTACTCAGCAAAGGAAAAATGAACTTTAGAAGATAACTTAACCCTCGTAATGTACTCCGGGTCAGAATGACCCAAATCACTAGCTCTTGTGGCAGATAGAAGGCGCTAAACCT
>JAODUG010000011.1:2534070-2551584 GCA_027564795.1 Aphredoderus sayanus
TTTTTTAATGTAATCTGGGGCTATTCATTCACCATTGTAGCATTGCATACACAGGGCTGAGATCTTAATCCTCATGATGTCCTTAAAAATATCGTATTTGGCCACCCGGCGGCACCATCTGATTGTGTGTTTAATTAGGTTTAGCGCCTTCTATCTGTCACAAAGAGCTAGTGATTTGGGTCATTTTGACCTGAAGGACATCACTAGGGTTAACATTTGATATGGCAGTTTGTTTAGAAATAAAGTTGCTTTGAAATCAGCAACTTTAAAATACCATTAAAGCTATTGCTCAGACTAGGCAAAACCATGGCAAAGACTAACCGTTTACCTTAACCAACTTGAGAAAACAATCTATGTGTATATTCACTCAACTCAAACTGCTGCCGGTACATTAGTGGGTTTAATGTAGTAGGGCCTTGTTTTCTTAGATACAAGTAGTGGCTAACTATTAGCTAGTTGTCTGTGTCTCTTTGTTGTAGCATTGAGAGCTGGTCAGGTCAAATTGCTAGGACTAGCGCTTAGCTTACGAGGATCAAATCGATAGCAAGACTGTGTAGCCTACTTCTAAAAAAGACAGTTTTTTTACCTACTAACTAATGGTTAATGCAGACTGAACTGAACTTGGAAACGAAGAGGAAAAAAAAACATTTTTGTCCATTTCATTGAGTGAAATCCAGTTAAACCCATCAGGCAGGTAAAGTACAGTAGATCCTTTCAAGTTGAGAAGCTGCACAAAATACTGTGCTCACTCTCCTGCAAGCTGCATTTTCTGGCATGTTAATAACGAGTAACCTACAGTTTCCATCTTTTTATTTATATAGAAATGCCTCCAACACTGATGCAACATTGAATAAAATTAGGATAATAAGCAGTGCAGTTAATAAATGGATTTGTTTCTTAAAATGACAAAATACTGACATGCAGATAATATATAGTGCGGTTAATAGTCGGGAAATTACGGTATTCTGAAAATGCATGCAACCCAATTAATCGCTTTTTGTTTGTTTGTTTTGTTGTTCAAACTACAAATATGGCAGACCTGCAGATCTATTTCATTAATAGCAACAAAACAAAAAACTGAAACTACATGTCATTTGTCATTTAAAGATGTGCATGTGCTGGGCCATTGTTTCCATTGAGTCTCCAAACTATTAAACTATTCAAATCTATTTTGGAGAGGTGTGTGGAAATTGTGACATGCTTCAAACTGTTGAGGGGGCATTGCAAATACTGAGCAAGGAGGTAGATTTGAGTGAAAGCTAGCAGAATTGGGAGACTATTCTATGTTCAAGTAGTTCCTACGAAAATTTGGTTAATTGACGGAGCCTGTAATTCCCCTAATAAAAGAATGGCATAATATAACAACAATACCCATGTAACTAATTTGAAAGGAATCAGCTAGCCCATTTCAAATTAGATTTCATTCCAAATGGAGGTGGTTTATCCCTTTTGTAATCCTATTGGTAGACAGAATGCATCATGTAATTGCTCCTTCCATTTACTTTTTACGATTGAAAGGGTAAAGGCGTTTATTTTCATCCACAGAGATTGAGTCTAGAAAAAGAGGCGGTTGCAAAAGGAAAAATTAAACAGCTAGTTAACCCTCCCGCTGTCCTAAGGCATTTCAGCAGACTACCAGCAGAGGGAACCCACCGCGGAATGTCATGTCCGTGTTGTGGTTGGCGCCTGCTACTGGCGAGTGCACCTGGTCATTTTGACCCATAGGACAGCAGGATGGTTAAAAGCTATGGAGCACAAATTAAATCCAGGATCTCTGGCAGGTGCATTGTAAACTGTCTCATGAGAGTTGCTGGTACATTTGTATTGCACCCTGAGAGCTAACGTGAAAGCTGATAGTAAATATATCGTTTTGCCCATGAAAGTTTACTCTTCATGGAACTTAAACAGCAAATCAGTGCATTTACCCGACTTCTGTCTGCCATGCTGTTGAAGTGGTGCAACATTTTTATTATGCCTGTCCGTGCTGAAAGGAATATTTAAAATACTATCGTACTACTGACAAAATACAGTAGCAAAACATTACTAATGGAAGACACCAGCAACAGTGGTGCAGTAAACATTTCAAATTGATTTACATTGGAAATTTCACCAAATATTTACATTTGGAATTTTACCAAACAACAGATTGAATACACAGCAGAGGAAGAGAAATAAATTGAGATTTAAGGATTAATACGAATGCACCTAAACAAACTTCAGAAATCACACATGCATAATTAGGCTCTATTTTCAGACTAGGGCCATTTCAAACCAACATGCAGGGCTCCAGACTAAGTTTTCCCCACTGGTAGAAGAACTTGTGCTCCCAACCTTCTCACTTGGTCGCACCCGTTTTTGTCATGAAGAGTGTCAACTACCGCTTTGTGCGCACGAGCTGCAGGACAAGAGTCAAAATCTCACTGCTTCAGCAAGACTATTGTCTAATACAGAGCTGTATTATCAGCGGTCTGCTGAAAAGCAAATATATTTGTTAATTCTTTCTTACCATACCTCCATAGTTTTGCATAGCAACAAGCTACTTAGGCTAATCACTGCTAGTCAGAAACTCGAACAGTGTACCCGACATTTTTACCAAATTGTATTTTTAGTGACATTAATTGTCGTTGTACAGGGTCATATCCAAAACAAGTTGGTGTTAGTGAATTATTGCTGCTATATCGACTTTAATCCTTTAAATCAATTTATTTAATTAGCTACTTGTGTTCAACATGGAAGAAAATGAGCATGTGACTTAGTATCTGCTCTGCCATTATCTACTGCTGCTGGAAGTGCTGCAGACGAGTTCAGTCTCCCTCTACTTTGCATAGGAAATGCATGGAATCTCACTCTTTCAACTGCCTAGTGTTGGGAAAACACCCGCTCATCCTCAAAGTTATGTGGGCTAGTCATGCACAACCAATCATTTGAGTATGTAGTGCTTATAGCTCTGTACATTTTATGTCTGAAATGTAAACAAAAACAATTTGAAAGCGGAGGCCAGAAAGTCACACTGATGTTACTACTTGTAAAATTGAAATCGCACGTCTCCAAAAATAACCGCAAAATGGTCGCAGTCTGGCACCCTGACATG
Organism: Aphredoderus sayanus; assembly: GCA_027564795.1. Lineage (NCBI taxonomy): Eukaryota > Metazoa > Chordata > Actinopteri > Percopsiformes > Aphredoderidae > Aphredoderus > Aphredoderus sayanus. The sequence continues at coordinate 2,537,162 of JAODUG010000011.1, forward strand.
TCAATTTATTTTCCTTTTGTTGTAGAAAGTATGCTTTTCAAAGCATGTTGAGATGGCAGAACACTAGCTGGAACATGGCATTTCCAGGGTCTTTCAGGTAAACTATGAATGATGAATTGTTTCACACCACTGCAAAACTAAACTTCCATCTTTTGTGCAGGAAGAGACTCCATGTGAACCGGGAGTGTGGTAGGGTAGGGAAAAAACTAGAGGGTCAAATTCAGACAGAGCTGCAGCCTTCATTACATAAAAGATGGGGTTATGCAACGTCTGTGGGTTCATGTTGAGGAATCTGAGCTAAACACATCCAGATGTGTCAAACAAGACAGAAACCTATACAGAAACATTCGTATGTACATACTCCCACACAAAAGGGATTGAGATCACTGGGGTATGCAAAGAAATCAACAACTGCTAAGCTACCAAGACTGCAGTGTAATGCTGAGCCATAAGCATGAAAGGCACGTCCTAGTCTCAGCCAACCCAGTTACCCAAACTAACAGAGCAGCAGGCTGAAAGCAATTTTGATAGTCTGAAGATAAAGCCCAGAAAGACTACATTTTCTAAATGTCCAATCCTGGACTGGAGATTAAATATAAATCTACAAACCTAGAAAATGGATACTGATCTGATATTACCATTTCCAACCGTTCGATGTACTGTCTATTGAGCATTACGTAAGACCTGTGATTTCCTAATGAACATTATTGTTGCCTAAGAAACTGTGCCCACTCAAAATGTTCAGGAAGGAATACAGTTAATGCACACTAGAGAATGCCTAAATAATAGTACTTCTCACGTGAAAATACATACGTTATTCTAGTATCTAGTTATGCATGTTCAAAAGAAGCATTTAATATGGTTAGACATTAACATTTAGTAGTCATTTGAGTGCCAACAACACCCACACCCGGGTTGAGGCCATTACAGACGTCACTTTCAGGCAGACACCATTGCTAGAGCAGAGTGGCCCTGCAGCATAAGCACAGCAACAGATGTTGGCTGGCCACCAATCCTCTAAGTTGCAGGAAACCACATCTATAGTATAGGTTGTAGTGATAGGATTAGGGGTAAACATTACACTGCAACCAAATAAGCAGAAAATAGGTGTTTTCCACACTGCTCCCAATCCAGCTGAGTTTAATGATTGAAGTGCTAACTGCATTACATTGTTTTTAGGGTTTACTGCTGGGGTGCTGTAAGCCATTAATTTGTGACTGAAACTATAGCTGTGAAGATGCTGTGTTATGGCTGTATACACACCCTACTTCCTGAAAGAATGACTTATTCACAAGCGCATCATGCCCCACCCACATGTAGGGCAGGGACATGAGAACCAGTCTGTTTTCTCTGCCGCAGGACAAAATAAGAAAGGATTAATAATGAGTGCATTCTGCTTACTGAGGCCTAGGAATGTACAGCATACGAATGAACCTTTAAATTAAGACATGGGTTTGACTAAAATATTTACCACAATTCTAAAGGCAGCTGTTTGCCTAGCTTCAGTTACTTCATTAGTTGAATTGTGTGCCTGGTGATGACAACTTAGCCTGGCTCCACGCTGCTGCCTTTACAAAACATGGCTGTAATAACCAACAAGTGCTATAATGTTTGACTTATCTTACATGTCAGAAAAATGCAGTCCTCCTAGGAATGAAATTCCTAAGAGGGCTAATTATTTGGTTAATCAAATCTTTTAGGTGAGGACACAAAAAAGCTTGTAGCGATCCATCTACATTTTCCCCACTGGCATTAATATAGTACAATTCTATTATTTCCAATAGAACATAATTTTTGGAACTATGAGACTGCATAAACTGCCATATCTATAAGCTGACATTCAAGTTTTCAGACCTGTTCAACTACTGTGCCACACCTTTTATGTTGAATAGCAATTTCAAAGTAGCCAATAGGGGTGGGCAGTATATTCAAAACCTATGCCTGTATATAAAATGTTGCATTTTGTTGAAAGGGCTAATCTATAAAAACTAGTATTGGGTACTTTTGTGTACTGACGAGGAATATGTAGTTAGTCAACTAGCCTATTAAACATTTCTGCCCTTACTAGCCTGCATTAGATATACTAGTTGTTTAAACTTCCCTACTTCTGTGAACATAAGCAGTAGCTACCTAATCAAACAAATGTGGATTTAATTGAGTAAACAATTGTTATAGCAGCAAAATTCACAACCTCTACTTTGGATTTAACCATGTAATAGGGCTGGACGATTAACCGAAAAGTAATCAAACCCTTTTCGGTTATTTAGTTAATAGCCTACATTCCCATTAAAAACAATACCGCATGTGTTGTCACGTGACCCGTCCAGTCCGTAACATGTTAGCAACATGAACATAACACATCGAGTGAGCAAAAGGAGCAGCTTGTACCAAGAACAAAACGCAGTGTCCGTTTTGTTCTTGGTACAAGCTTCAATAAAGATGACACCCAGCAAAATGAAATAAAAAACACGGCAACAAAAAAAAAAAAAAAAATTCATTTTGATACGACAGCGGGAGGGTTAAACTAAAACAAGTCTTGTTAATTTAAGTATAAGTCACAAGACTTATACTTCGAGCAATGTGTGCTTTAATTTCAATTGTTCGAAATGTTAACCATATATATTCTTCAATTATTTTAAAATCAAAGATATGCTCTTTTATCTTCAGAAACATCCCAACTTGATTTAGCACAGTACAAAGTAAACCTTGTAAACTATGAAGGCAAAAATATATATATAAAAAAATACAAAAACTAAAATCGTAAATGAATTCTAATTAAGGTACAATGTTCAATTAATCGTGTTAATCTATATTGATGTAACTACAATTAATTAATGTAGTTACACAAAAAATTTAAAACATTTATGAATTGTTTAAGTTGCAATGATTAGTTTAAGCTTGTTGCTAGGCTAAACTATGGCAGTACAATGAGACAAACATTTGTTTTTTAACAAACAGCCAACAAAACAGTATTATAATACAGTCTTGCAGAATCAATATAAAATGAGATTTTCTAACACTCTAGTCTTGCCGTCTGAATAACGTAGTGGAAGTTGGCACTCTGCTTTTGTCAATATTCATTTTCTTAAGATAAAGCAGTCTATTATACCTGATAGATAAATATTGAGGTGAGAGGAGAGGGAAAGTTAAAAAGTGGTCCAATTCAGAAAACAGCTGATGAGACAATGTATCCTCTGTAATTGTGATCAATTTTGACGGGTTCTGAGTATTTTCTTAGAGAAGTTGACTAGTCCAAGTTTAATTGTTAGTTTAAGCAACTGAGAAGTTAGTCATAAGGAACAACCCTAGAACTAACCAAATCACAAAAGCACTACCAATTCTAGTAGGAACCGATTCATGAGAAATCAAAATCAGTGCATCTGGGTGAGAATAGAAAGCAATAATGCAGCTGTGAGACAGCAAGCTCATATAGAGGTAATATTTTGCCTATACTTTCAGCTTGTTCAATGGTCCCAAGTGTATCATTTTTCTGTAGCCTCTTTGCTCACTAAAAACCTTCATACATGGAGGGTTCAACTTTCGGCAACTTGCAGCTAACGTTCTCTGCAGGGGAATTTGCTTTCAGGACATCAAATACGTGTTGCCATGGCCAGCTTTGCATTTCGCATCAAATATTGCAACAAGTATTTGACAGCCTAAACGCCTAGTCCTCAGCAGCGAAGTAGTAGAGCCCTCCATGAATAATGTGGCATTAGTGAGTAAACTACCAAAAAGTAGTAACCATTGGTTACCAAGTACATAATTCCAGGTACTGGTTCAAATGTCAATGTTAACCAACCCTGATAACTACAAAGAATTTAGTCCTAATCCAGGATAATACATTTAAAATTAAAATAACAAAAAAAATATATACCTAAAACAAAAATGTATAATAATAATAATAATAATAATAATAATAATAATAATAATAATGTATATGTTGCCTCATGGGGGTTGCTGGGCTCGACTGTCCAAATATTGTAATAGTAATTTAACATGCCTCAATAAGCAGTATAGCCAAATCAGACAAACTGTCTACACAAATCTCTTCCAGCTAGATGCTAGCTTACCTTACCAAAAAGCATTCTAGATATACCTATCAAAACCTACATTTTTGGTTCCCAAGCTAATTCAATTAAACAGTCTTCAATCTGTTTCTAGAATTTACCTTGCAGTTGAAACCTGTTTTAGAAAAATATAGTCTTGGTTTAAACACAGTACATGCCCCTTCTGCAACTCAAGGCTGAGTGGCTCCAACAGCTTCACTACTCAGCCTACATGCACTATGGTGTGTTTCAAAAGATGACATTTTGGATTCTGAGTGCAATGTAAAGCAATAAATATGTGCACCGTGCAATTCAGAGTTTAATGTAGATAAACATTATACCTAGATACAATTTTACTGCATTCTTTAGAACTAATTATGTTCCGTAGGTTTTTCTACATTAAATAAAGCAATTGTTAGTCATACATAATCAAGGACATGGCACACCTCATGTACAAATCACTTATTTTGCCAAAGCCTTTTGACATGACATCACTAGTGTTTACTTTCAGAGCTCAGCTGATACTACTGTGGTGTGCAGAGTCCCCTCCCCCTCCTTTAGCACAGGCCAATCCCATCTCAGAATATTCAAATCAACCCATCTAGCATCCCCCCCCCCCCCCCATGTGTGCATGGAAACTAAAATATGCTAAGTCACTGTTTTCAGCAAACAATGGTTATACTGGGTTTAATGTAAATTAGTATATGCACTGGATATTTCATAAATAGAAAGAAGAAAAAAAATATATGTGGGAGTTCCTAAGAAGTTGGTTGTCTATGAATATAATGTACTTGGATTCCATATTAGAGAGATAGATAGATAAATATTAAAAAATATATGGAAGCCAAGTACATTATATTCATAGACAACCAACTTCTTACAAACTCCTATCTAGGGATGTCACGAGAACCGATACTAATTTTGAAAATATGACAATACGGTTTGTGTACAGTACCGTAGGTACTGGAAATCATATGTGGACGCGTACAGTACCATGGGTGCTCCGCCTCTACTCGTAGAAAGTAAAGTAGGCTAATATACAATCTAGGGTGATTACCAGGGAATGCATTCACAAAAAAAAACAATTCGGTACCTTAAGATATGAAAACAATGCTTTCAACCTTCCCAGCAATAGTTTCCATCTTAGTAAAAAGTAAAAAGTTTCGCTATTGTCATGTGACATCGATGGTTCGTTGATAAACATCAGGCGATGTTTAGTGAAACAAAATCACCCTTGAAGCGAATAAAATATGTAGGACTACTTTTCATATTTGTGTTGCAAACATTCACGTGTTTATTCTGTAATTTACTACAATGCATTTTAACCGATGCTTTTTCACCTTGCGCTTTCGATACCTCCGGAGCGCCGACCGGGATCTCTGTGAATGTTTACACGCCCTAGAAGCACTCTCATGCGGGCACCAAGTCATGAAGGTCCCGGTGGTACTTCCGCACACTGTAAATAATCCGCCAGTCTCAGAAGAGATGACATTTGACTTTATATTTGATGGCAGTCTTAGCATACAACGTTATGAGCTTGAAATACTGAGCTTTATATAACTAGTGATGTACATAGCTAGGCTACATAAACTGTTAGAGCCTCATTTATAAAGTATATGTGAGAATATATATATTTTTTCTTTTGTTTAGCCCCGTGGAATCGAAATGAGTATCGAGAACTGTGGAATTTCACTGGTATTGGTACCAACTACCAGATTTCTGGTATCGTGACATCCCTACTCGGAAATATTTGAGTCAATTCAGTTTTGTAAAGTACAATGTGAGTGTAGTATAAAAATACACGGAAGCTATACTATGATATTAGTTGCACTTGCATTCATGCACTTAGTTGCACGAATCGCATTGTTCCATATTAAAATACATCGTCCCTGAATCGTATCGTAGCCTATGTATCTAGATACGTATCGGATCATCATGTAAGGGAGAGATCCACACCCCTACAATCGATCATACATAACCTACTCCAATTAGCTGGGGATAGTTACACTGAACACAACATGCATACATTAAGTGTATGTAATCTACAAAAACTGAGGAAGGGAGGTGGGTGTATTTATACATACACACACAATATCTATATATTAGTTCTACACTGACAACTGTTAAACACATCCAAAATTAACAGTTAAAATATTTTGGCACCTTAAATAGGAAAAGACTATGAAAATACAAAATGTGTCTGTTGTGTAAACGCGATTCTTTTTAGTTACAAAGATATCTAGGCCAAAGGTCCAAAGGCAGGACAGGATGGGGTGGTAAAAATCAGTGTTCTTAGTTGCTTTTGTTAATAATCTACTCAGTGGTTCACAAGTCACCAAGTCCATTAATGCCACTGACCCACCCGGTCATGTATTTTCACATTAAAACACATTAATGGTGCAAACAGCAGTGCCCTGATTCAAACTTCCAGTGGAATATATTTGCAAGCTCTGAGTTAAAAACTCACAGCAAAACTGCAGCACATGAAAAGAGAAAACCCACATATTCTCTTACTACAACCCCCACTCAACATCTTTCTGGTTTCAGTTTAAAACCAAAACATTTACTTGCTCTGTGGGTAGCTCACTTTCGCGGCTCTGCAGATAAAAATGTTCGGTTTCAAAGTTGGCTTCTTTTATGTTCTTTTTAACATTCAATTTATTCCAGGATGTATGGTCTACTGGGTGATTAACACCTACATGGCTATACATGGGTGGTATCACTACCCCTCCCTTGAGCTTGACCCTTCTACAACAGAGATGAGTCAGTTATAATTGTCATTAGCACCTGTTAGCTCTAAAAAACGAACTGCAGACAAGAACGCTAGGGAATTTAACATAGGTTAAATACTAATTTGCACCAAAGGGCATTTGGAATTTAAGGAAAAGAGTCTAGGCACAACCCTGATTGCAGTTTCTAAAAACATCACCTTCTATTTACCATAATGAAAGCCATCTAGTTATGTTTTATTAGTGAAGCTCAGTGTTTGGTCTAATACACTAATGATACCCATACTTACATTTTAACATGACGTTGCTCAATATCCGCTCTGGCGAGCTCTTCCTCCTCAAGGTCAGAGTCTCCCCCAGAGCTACTCTCCGTCACATCTGAGTCAAAGGCCCTTTCTGCTGAATGCAGGTTGGTCGTCCCGCTAAGATAAAGCCTCTCTAGCTCCGATGGCATGGATCCACTTCGCAGGAAACGACCAAGGCTATCCCTGCTGCCTGAGGACATGTGACGTCCTGTCCTCCAGGCAGTCGTCGGGGTTGTCTCCTGCTTGCGGTTCCCAGCCAGGAGATGGCTGAGAGCGGAGTCCAAAAATCCACCTAGCTGCTGCTGAATGTGGCGCTCCACTTGCTTGGCCTGAACCACCTGGAGGCGCTTGCGTAAACGCCGCAGGCGGTTTTCAATCTCCTCTTGGCGGCTGCTGTTGAGCAAGGTGCGTTCCCTCACTTGTGCATCTAAGCTCTCCAAGGAGAAGGACGTTGGAGCCAGCAGCTGCGGTGCAGGTGAGCATGACCGGGAACCCTGCTGGCTGCTACCTGGTCTCTCCCCATCTGCATCTTGTGGTTGACTGAGAGATGAGTGTGGCTCCTCTAAATAGACCTGTTCATTAAGGTTGCCATGATCAAAGGAGGAACATGCAGTAGACTGTATCAGTGGTGATTCAAGGTTCTTTCCATCTACATTTTGTGATATCGCCATGGAATGCTTTTGTTTAAGGGCTCCTTTCACTGGTGCATGACGTGATAAATTACCAGTCAAGTTTTCAGAGTCCAAAGGCAGATTGTGAGACTGCATGTCCGTAGTGGTGGCACCAGAAGGTTTGCCACCATTAACTACTACGCAGCCAGAACCAGGCATGGTGGACAACTTCTTCGCCAGGCCATTGACAGGTGCCATTGGCTGGCCACTGCCGTTGGTGCTTCCACTCATGAGGCTTTTGAGCTGGCCACCAGAGAGCTCTATTGCCTGCTTCTTCCTGAGCAGGAAGTCTCCTCCCCCGTTAAGCAGAGAGCTCGGCAAGATTCCGTGGCTTTTCAACACAGACTGTTTGATGAGAACTCCTTGCAGCTTGATTGACTCCTTTGTTGAAGGGACAGGTGTCACATCAGCACAAAGGTAAGAAGCCACCAGCGGCTGGAGCTTGCCCAGGGCCGAAGCCTGAGCTGTGGTGTCAGTTTGTGATTGCTGCTGTTGGGCCTGCTGCTCCTGGTCCCCACCACAGAAGTCAAGAGGGCACTCTTCAGACACGGCCTTGCGTTTAGTAGTGGTACTACTATGGATGAGGATGTTGCTGGCGTTACCGTTGTTTTCTGCAATGCCCGGTGAAAGACTGGAGGATGGGGCAGCCAGTTTGAAGCGGATGTGGTGAGCTTCGGCTGGGGCGTCGGTGAGAGCGGGCGCCATCGCAGCCATGCAGTGCAGAGGGACGGGCACCGCGGCCTGCTCCACACCACCCGCTTACTGCCCCACCAGAGGACAGCCTGGAACAAGTAGAAGAATGAAAGTCAAACCCATTATATAGCACTCAGTAACTTAAAATGTTATCACTTCCATAACCATGGTTGATACTGGAGATGTAACCTGGTTCAGCAAATTATAAATTTACATGGCAAATTTAACCCGTTTGTAATTTTTGTAAAAAATTAAATTACAAAAATGCCAAATAAGCAGAGAGGTGTACCATTACAAAACAAGGAAAATGCACCATTATTAGGCGCAACATTGTGTCTAAAAATGAACTGAAAAACACAAGTGGCTCCCTATGATTAATCTATTCCAAAGCGTTATCAAATCAACTGGTGACTCATTCACATTTTGTTGACCTGCAGGCTGCAAAGATCACCAAATTCATACTGCAGGAGCACCAATCAAAATATAGCAAGAGGCTATAAGAACACCAGCTATAATCAAATGTTGTTTACTATATACATTGTAAATTCAGCTTCCAAGCCACTCAAGGGAAAACTGTATTTTGATATAGCCATAACTAAAATAGGGGTTTGGTGGTATGGTCTTAGGTGGAATTCAAAAGCTTTGGACAGAGTAACAGTATATAGAAATACACATGTATTGTATAAAATTAGGAGAGCATACAAATTCAATGCAGATGAATAATTCCTACTTTAAACATAGGTGTGTGAAAACGTTGGTTTGCATTTATTAAAGAACTCCCAACAACAGAGCTCTTGGAATTCGATGGTCCTTGAGAAAAAAGGCAAAGCCAATGCAAATTATTCAAACCTTACTGCCCTACATGTTCCATGGTAAGTGAGTGTGTAGCAGGGTTTCATATTAAGTTAGTGGATTTAGCTCTCAGAATTAGTCCAAAGCACATGATGTCACCCTTTCCTCTTCCTGTATTTTGGTTCTTTTTAAAAGTAAAATGTATACAGCCTATCAATGTGGCCAGGTAACTTACAAAAGCACCATTATCGGTTGAAACAAATACTTCTACAGGAAATAATATTGTATGGTTAATATGTTGATAGTATTCTGAAAATTATATATCTGGTTTAAAACGATTTGCAGGACATCCCTTCCAAATTATGCAAGCAATAAAAACATTTCACTCTCTGTCGGGATAGATGAATGGAGGCTCAATATTCCACCGCAGTTTCTGCTAAGCGCGCACTACGCCATGTTCGTATTTCAGAAGATTATGCAATGCAATTCACCTCAATAAACCGACCATTCCGTTTCAAACAAACACTACAAACTATCGAAAGACGGTCATAATAAACCAGTTTACAAAATAAACCAGAATACCTAATGACACCGTGTTATAATCATTCGCTTTCGCAAATTACTAGTGTACTGTACAACTGAACGGATTCACATCGAACGTTACCAAACGACAACCTCCAAAATGTCCCCGTGGTGTTTACATTCATTATAAATATACATATCTGCATTTACGTCGATGTATTCAAGTAATTCATATGATTGACAGCCAAATGTACCGAACATGGTGTTATGTACATATCATACAGCACTTGTGGGATGAGCTGACTGTCAATTACGACTTGGTAAACACCAGACATTTTCAGCAAAATAACGTTTCCAAATAACCAGCTACAGTATCTAAACCATGGCATGGCACCGACATACCGCGTGAAAATTAATGCGCTTCGTTTCTGGCTAACGATAACCTAGCCTAAGAAAGCTGCTGATGCAAGAAACTCAGCCAGCTAGCATGCAGGACTAATAAGACATTTACAATTGCTGTAAACCTGTACATCACATTATTGTCTATTCGTTTACTATCTATCGTGCAGCTTATGTAGGTTACATGATTCGGGGCTGCTAACTTGCAACTTCAGCGTTCTCCGTTAGACAACAATTGAGTCGGTCTTATTCCAACACGGAACACAAATGTTCAATAAATCATTACAAGTTTAATTTGTCCAGAGGTAAAATAAAATGCCAGTGTAAAACGTAAACTGAACTCAAAGTTCAGCATTAGTAATTAAGCATATAGCTTTGCGTTTGGCAAATGCAACGTAATAGTAAAAGAACCACAACTTATTTTATTCAACGCGTTTAAGATAGCGCGCATACACGATAGACGTAGCAATTGGTTTCGAGATAATTACTAGTATGGTAGCTGCGTAATTATCTGATCGAATCGTACGTACACTGCTTCCATCTGGGTGTAGTATACCGTTAGTGGAGAATCAAACAGTACGTAATGCAGGTATGTCAAAAGCCGAGAAGTTGGGAGTAGACATGGCCAGTCTTGCTAGCTCGCTAACAAAGAAAAAGGAGGAACCTACCACGTGACGAGGTTGCACTATCCGAGGGAATTTCGGCAACAATCCCCCGCAGTTTTGATAAAAAAAAAGACAAACGACCCTGTTACCAACAAATACACGTCCCTGTTTAGTTACTCTGCCATGAATACGTCCAAGAATACAACCAGAGTATCGGAGGTCCCAATTTACAAAGCCGCTTGGATTCGTTCCGGAATCAGGCAATGGGCGAATCAACGAACTACACCTTGCTCGCCAGCTAGCGCGCTAGTCAGCTCGCCTCGCCGCTATAACGAATTCAAGACCAGGCCGGAAAATGGTCAGTTCTGCCAAAAAATACTTAAAATGGAGTAAAATGTACAACAATCCTTTATCACTGAGTCCAATTCTCAACGAGTAAAGGCAATCCAGAAGCCAATTTACCGCGAGCCTTTTTTCTCGTTTTAGGGAGAGACGCTTAGAAAATGGCGGCTAGCTCCTCTCCCTCGGATTTGAGTCTGACAAACATAGAAGTGCTGTGTGTGTGTGTGTGCGTGCGTGCGTGTTGCCTGCTGGTAGGCGGGAGACATTTCTCGTACTCACCACTAGAGTAAAGGGCAGATAAGAAACGCCATAAAAGCTCAAAAGAAGATGCCACAGGAGGGCATTGTCTTCCAGAAGACAGAGCAAGGTCTAATTTTCCACTTGAGGAAGACTGAAAACAACTGAATTGGCGAGTAGATACAGTATAAAAATATTTTGCATCTGGCATTTCCTCTTTACAGCTCAACAACATACATATGTGCCACTGAGAAGTATTTAGTTGCTCTACAGAATAATTTAGTAGTTAATTAGTTTTATGTAATTCTGTATAAATATTTATAAGAATTGTCGATTATTTAAAATGGTACAAATTATACATTGTCCTATTTATGAACTACATTGTTTTTTGTAGAAAGGAGGGACACCATTCACAGGAAATGAACCTAGCCAATCCTTATGACAATGGCATCCTGTTTATCATAATTAACGACGTCTCTTTTTGATAGAATTATATGGTGGTGGTGGTGGTGGTGGTGGTGGTAGGGGCGGCTGGCACTGACTAGCCTATGTGAAATAATAACTGCCATCCATTCTAGGACTTTCTGATGATACTTCCAGCGGCCACATGAAGGAGCTCTTCCACAACATACTATACCCATCCCTAGCTGACAGTCCAAGTGTACATTGTTGGCACCTAGTATTGTTCTTATAAAACATGTTATTTTTTATAGACTGTCTACAGTACTTTGTGCGTTTTTATATTACTGCATTGTAAAATGTAGGTTTACATATAGTTACTGTTATTTGAGCTGTAACTCAATAAGTAATTGTATACATGTAATTACTACGTTTTGTTTGTTTACAGTGCATGACCGTTTGGTCATAAATAGCTTAAGTTAAATCAGTTGTGGATTTCTTATGTTAATAGGTCACTTGTGTAAGTGTTCTGAGCATCATTCACATTACTGGTAGTCCCCTCTGCACACAACTTTAGAAAAATAAGTTCACTTGTTCTCCCGTATAGAATTGAAAGTGTGAATACTGACGAAAACATTTTGGTGTGTGTGCCCGTGTATAAAGCTACAGTAACGAGAGAAACAAATAATATCAAACATTTTCACGTTATTGTACATTCAATGCGACACTTATGTTATATTGTACAGTACTGTCACTGTACGTTAAGTACTGTTAGTTAATGTAAGAAATACCTTGAACTCCATTATTGAAAAACTCTGACAGGCCATAATTCCAATTCCAACGTGTCAAAAAGGACTGCCACCTGAAAGACATAATTAAAGTGTTATTTTTGTGCATTTCAAACTTTTTGCAGAAAAGTAGCAGGTTGAATCATCCATATATCTCGTTGGTTAACGTACTGTTACTTTACTGTACCGTACTGTACAGGTCGTAAGCTAATGGTGGCTAGCGAACTGCAGGGACGTTATTATTTCAAATTGATCACAGACTGTTAAACGTGTTTTAGGGGTTCACTGTTTAGTGTGGACAGGTAAATCTAGCATACGAAACATTTTTTGTGTACTACTATGCCCATATTGTTTGTTACCACTGATGTGTTTATTAACATTTGCAGGACTTTCTCATAAGCTTAATGGGAAGCTAGGTAGCCCAGCTAACATTTTACACTGCTTGCAAAGGTACGCCGACGTTGCAGGCTAGCCGACCAATCCCAACTAAGTTAGCTCACATGCTAATGCTTGTTAGCTTGTTTGCGTCTCAATTCCAAACTGACTTACGGATGACTGCCGTTTATTGCATGTTTGGCACAAAGTGTACCCAAAAAAACAAAAACAAATCATAGACCGTATAAAAACGTTCAAAAGAACAAGCGCAATTTCCTGACACTTAAAACTAAATATTATTTAGAGAAATTTGTTAGAAAATCTTACTTACCTGCTTGTCCTGTTACTAACCGTTGACCATTTGATAACAACCCGCCCCCGAGGTTTCCATTGGTCAGTACCTTGAATTCCTGTTTTCTATTGGCCTTCGTAGCTGTCAGTAATTGCAAATACCCGTACAGCGGAAATGTGGGCTAAAGTTAATCGCGAGAAACTTAATTATTCCTAATATTGATTCCATTATGAAACATTTTCTCCTCTCTCACAATATTACAATATTTTATAAATCAGTAGATCTACAACACTCCCAACTAAGTCTTACGTACAGTATGCAATAGGCCTATGCATGTCATATGTTCACACAGTCTAGTATTGCATGCAGCCTGGCCTACAGTACTGTTACTACGTTAGTTTCAGATACAGTACATTACAACTGTTGTAGGCTAACTTATTTGAGGTATTCCACATACATTGCCTAAATTGCCGTAGCTGAAAGTTATCCACCACAAATGAAATAAATGCAGTTAACTGCAAATGCAAGCACAACTTATGCTTGCAATAGCCTAAATAAACTCCTAATGGTCTATAAGAACATGGAGCAATAGGGTATGACATGAGACTAACAGAGACGTGGAAATATAGCCTTCCTAAGCAATACTGCAAAAGTCACAGGGAGGCAGCTTGAAGAGCTAGAAAGGGAGAAGGAAGATTAATCAATGGAACGCTCAAATAGGGAACAGGCTATAGCTTCAGGGCTGTTCTGAGGAACTGGTTGTAGTGTCAGTTGGATTAATTGAGTAAAAATAATAGTGCAGCATATCTGAATTATGCATCTGAATGTGATACAGTCACATTCAGAGTAATACATACATATATTTTGTATAACTAATGAAGTGGTAGGCCTTCTACCTCCTCTGGACAGCTAGGTCAACAAATATAGAAACTGAATGAGTTAGGCTACAATCAGGTCAGGTATAATTTTTCGAATGTTAGAATAAAAAATGGGTTGCCTACAGACACCTGTGACCCAAAATAACTACCAATATAGGAAAATAATTTGTGAAATCCCAGAATTGAATTGCGTGACTGAAAATATGTAATACTGACTAGACATATTTTACCTGCACATTTGTGTGTGTGTGTGTGTATGTATATATATATATATATATATATATATATATATATATATATATAAGCTACACGCACTGATTAAAACATTTCATATGAAAAGTTATTGTCGA
>JAODUG010000011.1:2571080-2582357 GCA_027564795.1 Aphredoderus sayanus
GAGAGAGAGAGAGAGGGAGAGAGAGAGAGAGCGAGAGCGAGAGAGAGAGAGAGAGAGAGAGAGAGAGAGAGAGAATGGGGTAACCTACAAAATCTGTGGATGTGCTGCACAGGAGGGCACATCTGGGATGCGCATCGTACGTACCAGACGCTGTGTAAACTAGCAGCGAATCTACTAATAATGGCAAACCGGATTATGAGGATTTGAGGAGAACTCACCAAACACTGTGTCAAACGTGCCGGATTAGCCAGTGCCTTGGCTCCGGTCGCCGCGATGGGGTTTGACAGGCGGCGGAGAGCCTCGCTGGCTCTGACGCTTAACTTCCTGGCGCTTTTCCTCGCAGTGTCCGCACTCACAACCAGCTACTGGTGCGAGGGCACGCGGAAGGTGGTGAAGCCGTTTTGCACCGGCCCCACGACGACCAAACAGTCGTTCTGCATCAGGTTCAACAGTTCCAACCTTAACGACACCCGCCTGGTGCAATACATCTGGGAGACCGGAGAGGACAAGTACTTGATGCGACGTTTTCACACCGGGATCTGGTTCTCCTGCGAGCAGAATGTCAACATGACCGGTGAGCACGCTCAAAAGTTTGTTTGAGCCAATCTACCAAACCCAAAGCTGTGCGTAAAGATGTGTGCATTTATGCTAATATTTATAAATTCCCAAGATTGTTCTATTCCATTTTGTGACTACAATAACTCAAGTATAGTAACCTGTGCTTTGTCTTAATATTTACATTTTAGACTTTCAATCATGGTGTAGATTACATTTTAATGTGACTGTTATTTCAAATGCAGATTCTGTGATTTTCTTTCCAGGCTGCTGCCGCGTCTATTAGTCCTATATTGGCTTTATTACAGTAGGAGCAACCTGGCTCATAGACGTATAACTGCGTGTATGGAGTAATGTAGCATTTGTGTCTTTCACTCTATACTCCCACAGCTTGGCCCTACACCAGTTTCAAATGCAAAAGAGAATCTATAAACTACAATAAAACTACAATGAAAACCATGATTATGCCCACATAGCTGTGATGATATATCTGAAATAAAATGTGAAATTTATAACACATTTTTCAATTTTGAAACCACCAACAATGTTGTTTTAGCTTGAAACTCAGAGAGCACATACTGTATTCTCTCATGCACATTTCCGTCTTCCACTTCATGGTTCCATACACCAACATTGAGCTGGGCAGTTCTGGGGTGTTCTAACACAATCTAAGTGTGTATCTTTAAGGGTATGTATGATATTGTCTGTCAGTAGATGTCCATTAACCAGCATCTCAGACCAAAACAAATGCTAACATGCATGCTATGAAAACATGATGTCATTCTCTGCACAGATGCAATTACTCTACGATATAATAGAAAATTCTGTAGGTGTTTGTAGCTGTATTACTGTCTAAAATAATAGAACATTTAAGAAAGGAGTAGGTGTAGTTTCCAGTGGCGGTCTCTCATACAGAGCATTGCTAAATGAATTTATAAACCTTCTTGACTTACTTATCAGCCAGCTGCAGTAGGGAGCAGTGTCACTCAAGTTTCTAAGAATTCAATGAAGAAACCTGTGATTTCTTGCAGGAGAAAACTGCAGGAGTTTCCTGTATGTCGCACCTACAAATGAGAGAGGTAAGCACCCTTATCTCATGAAAATAAATGAGACTAACACCTTTCACCCTTCCTCACTAAGTGAGCCAAAATGACAGTTTGGTTGTTCATTTCTACACATCACTCCTGTAAACAGATGTAATGAGTCATGTTCCCAGGGCTGACTTGGACCATAGTGGCTGAATGCATGCTCACGCCTCAGACGTACATACGTCATGAAATTCCAGTGTTTCATCATCTTAAAATCCCTCCCTGTGCTGGGGCAGCCGTACGAATCACGGGGAGCTGAAATATGGGTCAGGCTGGCTTGTTATTCATTGGGGCTGTGCAAAATGTCTAGCCATATCAGTGGGGCCCAGCTGAAGAATGTCCCTGTCCATTCTAAAGTATTTCTATAATTCAATAACGTAATAGTGATACACCTCCTCCATCTTCCAGACCCCTCTGCTGCTGCAGTATCTAATGTACTGTACTAGCAAGGTGCTACAGTATGAATCATGTACCACGTCACGTATACCACAGGTGTACCGTATCATCCTTCACACGACGCCCTTGCCACCAGTATTTGACACCCAAACAAAAGCATCAGTCTCACACGCAGTTAATCAACGTAGCGCTGCGTCCATCAGTCATAAAGTCACTCTGGCCCAGTGTCTCGTTGCCTTTGTGTCTTCTCTCTGCAACAGTTGAGCAGCGTCCAACCATCGTCATGCCACCCCTTGTCCCTCCCCCACCCCTCCATCCGTGTCTCAGTGAGTCGGCACATAAAACGCCCTTGAAAGACGCAAAGTCCCCTAAATGCAATAAGCTATTTTGTCACAGCAGGCACACTGCTGGATCCTGTACACACACAGAAATGTGTGCCTGTGTTGTCCACCACTGTAGTCCCAGATGTGCTTATTGGAATCCGATTCAGGGCTATTATTTAGCGGGCATCATCCAGACTGATGCAATTGTTATGACAGGTGTGCAAGGAATATACTGTGTTTCAGCAGTTTTTTATTTATTCTTTAATTTTATATAAATAAAACTGTGTGTGGTAGTACTTTTGGCCCCCATTATTTCTCCTGAAATTCCTGGAAAACGTAAAATATTATAATAAATACTTACAGTATAATAAATATTTCCAAAATGAAAATTACGAAGACAACTATACACTATCATACTATAATTACCTTACGATCAGAATCCAGTTATAGGAAGTTTAAAGAGAAGACCTTGACTCTATTCATAATTCATAGGGAAGTACCAGACATATAACTTGTGTCAATCATGTGATAATCATGTGAAATAGACCTAGCTTCGTTCAGTGTACTATTTGAAGCTGGCTGATGCAGGCGCCTGGTCTGCTGCACATCTCTAAGCATAGAATGTATTGCTTCTCTGACAGCTAAGGTTAATGATATGGGTGGAAGGGTCACATGCCCACCTTCCATAACCTCCTCCCCCCTCCTTTTTATTCTACATTCTTGTCGTTCCATCTCATGGACCTTCCTGTCTCCGTGCCACTCCCCCATATAATTCATCTTCTTGCCCCCGCTACACTCCCTCACCTTTATGCTGTATATTTATTCTCTTCACTACCCTGTCCACTTTTTCTGTCTCTACATAGGAGTGCTATGGCTGTGCATTGTTGCAGAGTGCCTGTATATTCTCCTGTTGGCCACCGGGGGCATTCTCATGTCCATAGAGGTTTGCCAGATTGGAAATGTCATTGATGGACTCAAACTCAACGCATTTGCTGCCATATTCACTGTACTCTCTGGTAAGAACCTTGTGCTGGAATTTTCATAAAATTAGTCTGACTAATTAAATTGACGAATTACTAATTTCAAAATAGGTGTCAGAACTCAACGGTCTAGGGGTTATGGGCTACATACTGTACATGAGATATGAGCCTGTGGCCTACTGTATACTGCCAAGTCTATTGCATTGTTTGCGTTTTATCCACTTTGGTTTGCACACTGCCCACCTGAAGAGTGCCGTAGTTTGCTCATGATATACTCTCTAATATTATGCATGCTATAGGACAATGCTGTTTTAATACATTCTATGGCAACAATTTCGAGCAAGCAACAAGTTACTGTATATCAAGAGGCTACGTTTGACAACATTCGGCTGGATCAAAAAGTGGGGCAAAAGGGAGGGTGTAAAAATATCTTTTACAATTATTATTTGTAGTGTATTTCTGATTCTGCTGTATTTCTGTAGTGGTGGTGGCCTGATTTTCATGCCACTGCTATTTGATCATAGAGAGGGAATTTAGAACATCCTTCTTTTTACCTAGGCAAAGCCCACTGACGGCATCTGACGCGTGTCAACACCAAGGTTTAGAAGCTGGTTCTACTTCTTGAGCATCAAAGCCATAAACATGCATTGATTGTTGAGCTCATGCTTCAGTCTTTCTTTAAGTTTCGAACATCATTAAAGTGCATTCCTTGACATGCGGCAAACATCACAGCCAGTGGGCTTTTCGCTGTTGGGGATCCTGTAAAGTTAAATTGATGGTTTGATTAGGTAGAGTGGGACTAAATAGCAAGGGTGATCTTTGCATAATCAGCCCAGGCTGACCCTGATGTACCCATAAAGATCATTTATTGATTCTTTTTATTATTGCGCTGTAAAGTTCTGCCGCAACAATGTGCCAACCGCAATCCAGGCCAGCTGTAGCCTCACAGCCTGTCAGCCAGTTCGTGTTTTTTCGCTTGGAGGTGGAATTAACAATGACCTTCTCTCTAATCCGCTGTGTGAAAACGATTCGGCACTGAAAGAATTTCTTTTCAACAGTAATGACTTGTTGGAGATTATTGAACTGACTGGATTGCACGCATTCAAATGCAAAATTGCTTGGATAACTGTGTCAGAGAGATTGTCAATAATATTCACATGATATGTTTTACGTCATGCTGGGTTGTGGGGTTTAAATATGGCTTCAACATGTGACGTGTAACTTTGACCGCCCTTGCATTTAGAATAAGTCTCTAAGAATGTATTGGGCTTCTAAAATACACCCCTACCTAGTCTTATCTGGACAGTTTTTATCCTTCCCATAAAATGTTTGAACAACATAGGGCATAGTAAACGTGTAACTGTTTTTAATGGCTTGAATAGATTAGAGGGAGTCTGTCCTTTTCATAATGGGCTCCAGAGGAGCAGTGCAGGAGTATGGGGCAGCTTTTATTAATGCCATGCATCATTGGAGGTACGAAGAGAGAAAACTGTAGAGAAATGATGACAGATTGACTAGAGAAGAGTGGGAGTCATGGGTGTTTGGTCAGTGCCCTACGCTCAACCCTCTTTGTTTTTAATAGATTTCCTATGTGGGTAATTAATTTTAGCACTGACGTATATAAAAAACTTTTCCTTGACTTTGCTACAGCCCCTGCAAGGGGTAAGCATGCCCTTAGAGAAGTTTTTTTTTACCCAGCTGAACAAGCAGCAGCGAGAGACAGTGGGTTGTGCTGAATGTGGATGTAATGAGCACATTAGTAGTAACCTCTGTGCATGTGAAGCCAGAGGGCACCAGTGGAGGCTCCGTCATATTGGAATGAAATGAGACTTTCCCACCACACTTTAGTTTGTTATGCATTAGCATTGTTAAACTTTCATTACATGCTGCAGAAACATATCAAGTGGCAGCGTTGGAGAAGGCACTTCCTTGTTGTGGCATGTGTCAAACAGTGAAAGAAATTGGGTATACAATTTGGTAGTCTATGAAAAGCACATTTATTTTTTGTGCAATAACCTCTCTGCAAAGACATGTATCATTTCCACATGGAAGGACATTCGCAGACTTGGATCCAGGATTTGTTATGCTTCTGCTAAAGCTGTCTTTGATTTGCATAATGTTAGGGAATAAACATGAGCATCGATGTGGATGAGATGCGGATCATATTTTGAATGGAATATGTCCATGCTGGGTTTGTCCAGGCTACACTTACTCCTGCAGTTGTATGGATGGTGAAACTCTAGTGTGAGATCATTGACATTTGGCATGTCATTAAACTAGTCACAGCAGTAAGTTAAGGGGAGCGCTGTAGATTAATGGGAACAGAGGGAGTCAAGTCAGAAGCTCTAGGAGGACAGACAGAAGAGTTGCAGAAGGCAAATCCAGCTCGGTCATTTACCAATGACCAACATTGATGCGTTTTGCTCTCGACATTCATTCTTCCGCCGTCACAATCGGTCGTGACGGGTGCGCTGTGACAGCCCCTCTCTCTCTCACGCTCTCTAAATTGCTTTCCTCTCTTCTATTCATTCGTATTAGCTGGTCTATGACTTTATCTTACAAAACAACACATGCACACACAGACACATGCAGGCAGTTGTTATGATTGGTGAAGGGCAATTTCAGCCCTGTCTGTGTTTTTCTGCAGCGGGTCACAGAACCATTATTTGTAGACAGTTGTATCCTGCAAGCTTTCTCTCAAAACATGAATAAACTAAATGTATTTTTTAATGCAGTAAACAGTGGTATCGACTGAGATCTAGTTTACGTTGGTTCTGCCGCTGTTTTGTATAAAATGCAAGCTCTAGACTCCCATTGAAGTTTTCCAGGCAGACAAAATGCATTTTCTCTCGTCTCCTTAACCCTTGTGATGTCCTCCGGGTCCCAAATCACTGCCTCAAGACTTTATTTTAAGGGCATCACAAGGGCTAAACATGGCCTTCCTAAACAGAAGGCTACAGCAGCCATCTCTGTCCAGAGCTGTGCAGGCCACATCTCTCCCACATGTGTCGATAGGGATGGGCATGAAGGCTGCACACAAGGGGGTTTGCATTAACATTAACAAGCACTCCCAGACAGCACGTATTTGACTTTTACCATCCGATTTCTAGTCTCTGGGTGCTTCTGTGAAGGTTTGTCCACGTCTTTGCTAATGAAAAATGCAATTTACCTATTTTTATTTATTTATCTATTACTAAAGTAACCTTTAGAGTAAAACTATAAATATGAAATGGTCTTTTTCCAACATTAACAAGTATGTTTTGAAGAACAGTGAAATTCACAGCTTTACTTAACTGTGTTGTTACATTGCCACCAAGTGGTGATAAACAGAAGTGCAAGCTGCCGTTCATTTTGCCTCAATAGTGTATACCTGCGTAATTGTGGTTGGTTTGGTCTTTATGGAAATTAATCATCACTTTATTTTCTGTCTGTCAGGACTGCTGGGTATGGTAGCTCATATGATGTACACCACAGCCTTTCAGCTTACTGTAAGTCTGGGTCCAGAGGACTGGAAACCACAGACATGGGACTACAGCTGGTCTTACATGTGAGTACAAGTTTCTTCTATAATTTCTATAACTTCTATAATTTCTACAAAGCGTTATTCAATGCTGAGTCCACTCTTTGCCAATACACACTTCAGTAGGCTACTTGGTGCAACCATTTACATTTAGATACAGCATTTTATGTAGTTATGTTTATTTCTTTTATTTTCTTCGTAACATTGATTACTAACTTTCCAAAGCAAGAACAACACTTCACATAAACATAAATGATTGTTCTACAGGGTCCATTTATAGAAATGCTCTATTAAAGGTAAAGTCAGCAATTGTAAGCTAATACACTTTTTGTCAAATTTAGGGAATATCTACTCATTATCTAGTCATGGTCCGCTAGCTGCACATTCTCTATGTGTGCTGTAAAATGCCTTGGCAATGTGTTTTCAATGTGTTGGGGGAGCTTCTGAGGGAGCAAAGTTTTTTTTGTTTTTAAAGAGTTCAAATTTCAACAAACTTTCTCCAGAATTACTGAATGACTGAATTTGGAATTACTAGGTAAAAATAGGACCAATGAAGCCTTTACATTCATTCAATTCCGTTATTCTACTGTGTATGTACATTGAAATAATTACCATAACAACAAAACCAGGCTTTTATACTTTAAATTGTTGTTGTTGTTGTTTTTTATTAAACTTTTTGTAATATTTAGAATATAATATTGTATTGATTTACTGTACTGTAGATTTGTGGTCTTGAAAGATTTTGAACATTTTTTTCATACAGTAGCCTAAATGAAAAACATACAGTATATGATCCACTAGATAACAGTTTTTGTTGAATGAGAAAGTAATTTGTGAATTTTGAAAGATAGTAGTCACAGTCACATTTTGTGCCAAATAAATATTATTTAATAATAATGCAAATACAGTATTGATGCATGTACTGTACTAACTATGAAAAACAATTCAGGATAACCTTTGTTGCTGTAAGTCTTTTTAACGCACTTGAATGAGCTGCTGTTGTCATACTGAATGATATTTAATAATATAATAATATTATAATAATACAATAATTATTGTTATACAAATATTAATCTAAGTAATGCTCAGGAACTTTCACCAAGCCATTTAAAATTGTAAGCTACAAGGAACATATATCAACTGACACGTTTTTCTGTTATACTTCAAATCTATACATAAAACAATTTCATTATCATCCTTTTTTAAATTTTTTCTACGTACATATTTTTTACAAACTCCTCTTTTTACAAACAGACTGTGGGATGCTTCCTTTTGTGCACAGTGTCAGCAAGTCTTGCTTTCTCTGTGCACTGTTCCTGGAGGACCTGTGCACATCTGCTGTGGTGTTTTGACATGGCTGCTTCTGGCAGCTTGTTGTGCCACCTGCATGTTTCTGCACGACTGGTCAGAGTAAACCGTATTGAGCTCTTTTAAATAGCGAAGCCATGTGATCCCAATGAACAACTTTGCTGTCTTCATCTTTTAGTCTGCCTTTTATTATTTGACTTGAAAATTATTTGAAGTCAAAGAAGCCCTTAAACATTGTATGGCTTATTTCTTCTGACCACCCTCACTAGGGTTTTGTAACCATCTGGGTTATAGACAGGAACCTTTCTTCTTGCTGTTTTCACAGCAGCATGGACAACGTCATATTCCATCTGACTATAACCAGACTCCATGAATTTATGGTCAGTCATAGAGAGGGGCAAGGTTTTGACAGCATGAAGACACAAAGCAGTATTCCTGTTCGGTCCACCATGTGTCTAAATATAGCACTACATGATTTAGATCTGAAAGTGCAGAGAGACACTTGAATACACAGGGGCTTATTTCGGATGACCCACGACCACCTCCCCTTTATTCCACATTGTGGTGGACCGTATAGCAGGAGGAAACCAGGGTTGGTGTGGAATTTGCATTTATGTTAAGTGTACAAATGACATTAAATAAAAGCAACAAACTGTGGTCAACATAAACTACCATCACCTAACGTGGGAAACACAACATACCTGACCTTCTAAAACAAACAAACAATAGGGTTTATATAAGACAGGCTAGCCTAACTAAGAGGGAAAAAAGCAAATTACAATTAGCTCATAAAACCCAATGGGTTTAATATACAAAGGCAAAATACAACTAAGTAAACATAAAAGAATTCAACAGAAAATAATACTAATTAAATATTTAAACAAAATACATAAACAAAGTCCACCCTGCAGCTCCAGATGAGTTGGTCTATGCTAATCAGTGGAAATGGCCTGCCTCTAGTATATGATCAGATGTGAGCCTTCACACATGTAGCATCTGTGTCTTTAGTGTCAAGTTCATATACTGTCAGACTGTATGTGCTCAATTTGCATGAGTAGTACATACAAGCTACTCACATTGCTCCATGGGTGATTTAGGACCTGCTCGAGGTCAAAAGCAGCAGCCTGGTAAAATGACTTCTCTTGAGCTGTCTTTTTGACATACTATTTATGCTCTCTTACAAGCAATTTTCATGTTTGGTGGACATGATACTCTCCTTTGTTTTCATTATATTCCCCAGTTTCCAATTTAATGCATGTTAGTCATTGTAGTCGATGTGAGGTGAAAGTTATTTGTAATGATGTGCGTGTAGGAAATACAGTCTTGTTTCTGTGACAATGAACCAGCTTGTGTTTCTGTCATGTAGCTTGGCGTGGAGCTCCTTCACGGCCTGCATGGCATCTTCAGTCACCACCATCAACCGCTACACCAAGACCATCCTGGAGTTCAAGCACAAGCGCAGGAACATCGAGAAGAACCTGAAGATAAAGCAGAAGCTGCTGGAGCTGGACTCCCCGGAGCAGGTGTGGGACATGTACATCAGCTCTGTCCCCAGCACGGCCGAGGAGCTGCTGGACCTCTCATCCAACGGACGCAAGCTGTCCAACACCTCCATCTTCCTGGACCTCAACGACCTTCCAGACTCCCAGGTAGAGGAGTACTGTTAAGGGTTTTGTGGTGAACTTTGACCTCGGAGGTCCTTGTGATTCATGACTTCCTTCTACCCGGCCAGTCAAACCAAGAGTTATCAACTTCTCAGCCCTCAGTTATTGTTTTTAATGAGTGATATCCCTGCAGAGAGATGAGGCCAGTAATGTGTTCTACCTTCCGAGGACTCAAGAAGGACCACAGAGGATGGTTCGTCTGGTCAGATCTGACCAGCGAGTGCCTTCTGTTTACAGCAGCATGTCTCACCTGACAACAACGTCCTACAGTGATCCGTCTAGAAATCTGTGCAAACTGCCAAAAAGCATCAGTGATTTCTTCCCCCAATGTGCAGAGGACAAACATATATTGTCAATTTCTTAAATTTAAATTTATTAAAGGGAACTTACTGGGGATATGTAAGACGTGTATTTGACTTTTAGATGGGCATAATGTAGGATTAATAAATAGCATAGTATTTATGTATGGAGCAACAGTGATACCCGTGACTGGTAGCCTATTTGCAGAAACGTAAAGTGCATTTGAAAATGTATATTTCTTATTTGCATACTTTTGTTCAATTCTAAGTAAAGTACATTGTGTTTCGTTTTAAGTCAACGATTTATTGTAAATATCGAAGCATGGAATTTATGCGTGTGCCATTTTGCTTGGGCTTATTTATTGTAGCAACTTTTGTCTTTGTGTTTTCCCCACTTACATTTGTTAAATTATTTGAAACATAAAATATTGATCTGTTAATAAAAAGTTTCATTTTTCTATTCAAACGAATGACAAAAGCACAGGTTTAAATAGTGAAATTGTTTAGTCATGGTTCTGCCTGTTTCTGTCCATTGCCCTCTTTGTACACCAGATGGCGCTACCTTCCCACATTGTTGGGCATAGGCAGTAGCGTTAGAAAAAGCATTCCACATATTACTACAATACATTTCAATTAAGGGGAATGTGGAAAAACTCATTAATGTAATAAATTACTTGTATTTAGTTTTTAGGTATTAAAGACATGCCCACATAAAATGTGCATGTAAGGTTCTCCACAGACCAATGGCCTGAGGCCATTGTGGAGCTTACATGCACAGAGACAGTTCTATATCTTATCGCCAGATATACAGAGTTATATCAGAACACCTTGATGAGGTCTAGAAAGGCACTGTGCTTATGAGGTCACTGTTGAGACACCACAGGGGTACCAGGCTCAACAACAGCTTTCTAACAAAAGCAATAAAATCATGTTTTGCTTCAAAATAGTTATTTTAATATGTTATGCTTTCACACTAGTGCAAATACATGCAAACATAAAACAGGACACCCTGTAGAACAATGAATTCCCGAATGCTTCAAACATCTTGTGAAATGAAACATGCCTCATGGATCTGGCCATGCTGGTGAAAGCCTGCTCTCTCCACTCCAGGTCCACCCTAGTGTCCCACCCTGTCAGTGGATCT
>JAODUG010000011.1:2586530-2597297 GCA_027564795.1 Aphredoderus sayanus
TCATTAGTGCACTTATCATGCAAACGGACACATGTTGTATAATGTATTTAAATGTAATCTAACATCTCTACTGAGGAATAAAATTCTTTGGTGAAAGACATGAGCCTGGAACAAAGCTGAAGAAAATTGTGTTTGTAGGACCTGGTATGTGTATCATCCCTATGTAAACCATCAAGCTGAAACTAATATTGCATTACTTACCTCATGAAACCACTTAAAACTATTAATCTGCATGTCCTGCCATGATAAACTAATCCTGCCAATCACTTACCTATGCTTGTAATTGTCAGCATATGGCCTAATGAGAGTTAAATGATGATTCAGTTACTATATTAATCTACGTAATTTTACATTATCATGTGGGAATGCTGAATGTAGTATCACATTTGTAAAGAATTTGGGGGAATTGTTGGTAGCTTTTGCTGGGAACAATTAGCAAGCTTGTGTCTTCCCTGTTGTGTGTTAACCAACTGTCTGGTCCCCTTTTCCAAGCTGGAGCACCCTTTGGGTCTGGAGGCCGATCTGGCATCCCAGATGAAGAAGCCGGAACTGGTTAGTTCTCAAGCACAGAGCTTAACAAAGAAGTACCAGGAGACCAAAGAGCTCTTGCAGCTTCAGGAGCTGAAAAAGCGCAATATGCAAGCACAGCTTGGCCTCTCACTTTCTCAGCACCCCATCAAGGAACCTTACCTTTCTGAACCCACAAATCCACCCTTTCTGGAAACCCCCCCTCCAGAACCCATCCAAAAGACAGTTAGCTTCTTGCTCCAAGATAGCCCAGAATGGATTCAAGAACTAGAAAACTTGTTAACTGGTAAACCTCTGACACTCAAGGATCTGATGAAGTTGTTGCGATCGCACAATTTTAGTCGGGAATTCATGGAACCAAGTCGATTTCAAACACTATTGGAATCATGGAAATGTCAACAGGAGGTGGAAAATGAAACCATACAAAAGAGCTTAGCTAGGGCAGGAGAAAGCATTCGTGACTACGAAGCTCGTCTGCTCACAATGGAGGATATGGTGGGGAAGGTCCAGAAGCAAAAGTTGGAAAGCCAAAACAACCCATATGGCCCTTTTTCAAAAATAGAAAACCATGTGGAATCAAATGACATGACTATTGCAATCCTGTCCCAGAGAGTGGAGCTGTTGACTGTTGAAAATGCAGCCCTTCACCAGCGATATCAAGAGATAGTTAACCAGCTGACTGAGGCTGACAGAGAGATAGATAGGCTAAAAGCCGAGTTGATCCACCTGCAGGGTGGCAAACAGCACCATCTTGTTGTGGAAGAGCTCATCAAAGTGAAAGCTGAATTGGCGGAGAATCAGGCAAATGCCATAGACAGAGAGTATTATGAGAGGGAGCTGAACGAGAAATCCCTAAGGCTTCACGAAGCATTGGTGACATTGGAAGAGCTTGGAAACACCCTGAGGGACACAGAGAAGAAACTGCAACTTAAAGAGGCCACCCTGAAAGGCCTGGGATTCCAGATGGCTACTTACGACGAAGACGAGTCACAACTGGACACAGAGCAACTTAAAGAGTTACTTGAAGCCTCAGAGTCAAAGATATTTGAGGGTCAAGCAATTCTCCAGGTCACAGAGCAGCGCTGTATGAAACTTGAAGCACAGAACAATGAACTAAGAATTCAAAGAGAGGAGTCAGAGAGGTCATATGGTCAGAAGCTAAAAGAGGCAGGCCATGAAATAAGAATGTTGAGGGAGAAGATGGAGGTAAACATAAATGCTGGTAGTGCTAAACAAACAGAAAATGTTAGCGAAGCACTGATTCAGACAGATGAGCAGTGTTTTAACGATGGGTTGATTGAGCAAGTTGTCCAAGAGATGGAGAGACAGTTGGAGGCACTGGGTCAAGTATTAGAGATGCTCATGAAGGTAGATGGTGATTTAGAGAAAATGCTTGATGACTTGCAAAGCACTTTACTTAAAGACTTCCTTGGCTCCTCCCAAAAGGAGCAAATACGCTGGAGCCAGGAAGAGGTATCAAGGCTGACGTTGGAGACAGAGTTCTGGAGCCAGCTCGTGAGTATTATTATGAATCCAAGTGAAAATGGTGAAGAACAAAAGCCAAATCTCAAGAGAAGTGTGGCGGAACACGTGTTGGCAGAGAAAAGCATGATGCTTTTAATTCATAGGATTAGTACACCTGCAAAAATCTGTGGGGAAATGGGGATGATGGAGCAGGACCTTTTCAATATTTCTGGCAGGCTAGACAATGAAAGAAATGCTCTCATTATGAAAGAACTGACAGGAACCCTGCAAGAGAAAGCACATTTTCTGAAGCAGGTTGTCTACACTATAAAGTCGTCAAAAAACTGCAAGCTTCTTTCCTTAGCTGTAGCCAGCTTTGATTCTGGCGTTTCACCCAAAAAGTATAACAAGTATCTCCTTGGTGCCCTAAGTGAAACGTACACTTCATATGTCATTCTTAGACTGAAATATCAACATGATAAGGAGCTGAATGACCAGCTAGAAGTTGTTCAGCCGAGAAACTTTGATTGTGCAAACTGTGCTAAACTGTTGGAATTTAACAGGGATCTCAAATCCAAGTTGGTAGAGCTTCAGAATCGGCTATATGAAGCACCAGAGGGCACAGCCGTTATGCCACAAACTCACATTCAGATCGAAGGAGAGCCCATAGACTCGCTGGATAAAGCCATTGAGCTTCAAGACATGATTGCCGTGCACAGGAAGGAGCTGAGAGAGGTCAAAGACCTATATGAGCAGGAAGCAGAAAAGCTGAGGCAAGAAGTTGCCACGGCTGACGAGACTCTGCGCCTCCGTTCAGAAGAAAACATCCAGGAGATTGACTCACTGACAATTTGCATGGAAAACCTGAAGAAGAAGCACGAGCAAGAAAGCAACATTCTCAAGGAAACATTTACCAGGGAGATGGAAGAGCTGAGGAATGTAGTCGCTCCAGGTTATACAGAAGGATGCACAGACGGGACCAATGCTGGGCCGGCACACCCTGCGCCCTCCTTTATGCCGAGCCTCAGAGAGCGCATCCAAGAGCTGGTGAACCAGGTCTCGGCCATGACCGAGGAGACGAGGCGCCGGGAGCAACAGGCCGACGCGACAACTCTTCGGCTGAAATATGAGACGGACCTGGAACACCTGAAGGTGGAAGCACTCCTTGTCCTTGCCGTCATCCATCCGTGATGCCTTGTGTTCCCTTGTGGCACTCCCAGAACCCCTTCCCCCTCCTCACCCAGCTCTACCTGCTTCCCTAACTTTGCGCACCTCACTCCTTCTCTTCGTTCTGTAAACCAGCTAACGTCAGTGTTGCATGACGGCTAACACCCTACTTCAAGTGCATGTGATTGTTGATGCTGCGGTAGTTGTGCTTTGAGGAACACATTTTCTGGATGTGGTATTGCTGGTCACTTGCAGAATTTACATTGTTGTAGTCGTGCATTTTACAAAATTAAACAATTGTAGAATTGGGTGCAATTTACAGTATCTACAATGCTGTATTGGCTGTATGAAATATCACACTGTTAAAGGGGTCTGAACCTGTACCCCTATAAAATGTGTTCCTCCTCAAATTTGGTGCGCTTCTTAATCTAACCATTTTACTCAGCCATGATGTAATGGTGCCCTTGTGCAAAGAGTTTTTTACAGTCAAGTTTTCAACTATCCAACATTTTTCCATTTATCCATTTGTTTAAATTTGTATGGGTCTGATTTCTTTTTAGTTGTAACACATTTCATTGTACTATTGAGGTGAATTAGGATTATATCTTTTTTTTTTTTTTAAGTGTCATTTGAATTTCTGCGTATTGTTCTAGTGGTATTGAATTTTACAGAGCTAGGTTTGCTGCTTCTTTGTCTCTTTATATTCGAGTGGAAACACATTGTTTGAGATAGAATAGCAAAAGATGCAATGTTTGGAGTAATGTCTGTCTGGTTTTTACACCTTATCTAGTATTTAACACTTCAGTAATACATGTAATTAGGTTCTGTACTATTCTAAACTACCTAGATGGACAGGAATGTCTGCATACCATGCACAAACCATTTCATTACATCTACAGGCAAACGGAAAATGAGCTTTTCCACACACGGGCAGACTCAAAGCCTAACATGGATATGAATAAAGCACAGGTGCTGCTTGCTGTGATGTCAGGGCAGGGACTACATGTGCCCAGTGGGGAAGGATTGGAGAGCTCAGTCTCTCACAGTCAAGTCCCAGGCTGCTCTGTAAGCTCTCAGGACATGTATCTCTGTGTAAACAGACCAGGCCTACCGTTTCCCTCTTTGACTGTAGCAGGACCATGAGGATAGGAGGGGCAGGTCAATGCAGCACTGTTACTTGATCACTCGGATTAGCGGCTGTGAATAGAGGACGGAAGTATGTCCAGGCTGCAGGGCTCCCCTGCCGGAAGGCCGGTAGCCATTCAAATCCCTTCTTGTGGAAGCGTGCACAGTAATTCTAAAAGCATTGTAATAACCTCTCCCCCCCGCCATTGTGTCTAAAGGTGTTAGTGCAAGCCTGGCAAACGTACCAAATTTGACGTGCACGGCCATACCACAAATCTTAACGAAGCTCTGTGCCAGTGTACTGTGACGTCTGCATTCCATCGGGGGGGGGGGGACAAGTGTGACCAGCGATTATGATTGGATGTCTGCACAGCCACAAGCTGGCAGTGAATGCCTCACCTCTGACTAGGACGTGATGCTGCAGGCCCTCGTCTGCCCAGCAATTGCCTCTGCCTAACCCACTGTACCACCTAACCTTGTCTTGTACTCGCAGGCTCACCCTTCTTATGGCTAACAGGCTGTAGCTCGCAGGTCGTCCGCTGCCATCAAAGGACGGCCCAGGGTCCCAGGGATTCTCCTGCTGCACCAGGAGACCAGGAGAACCTCTGGGGCCCCATCGCAGAGGGCCAGTGTGCTCATCCCTATTCCCCCACCCCTCTGTCGCCACCTATAGGCTACCTGTGAGCGGGGCTTTGCCGCCATGGAAGACTCCCACCAGAAGGTGATAGATGAACTGCAGAAGAAGCACCAGAGGGAGCTGGAGACCCTGCAGGAGGAGAAGGACAGACTCCTGGCAGAGGAGACCGCCGCTACTATAGCTGGTCAGGAGCTGAGGGCTTAGCCACACACTGCAGGGTTGAACAAATGTCAATGGGGTATTAAGGTGGGGGATTTTGACCCCAGAAAGAAGTTTCATGTTGTTTGTGGAGTCATTGGGGTAGGGGGTTGGTCACAAGCAATAATACCCTGACATAAATTGTATGCAAATATAAACACCATTAATAATGGTCTAATTTTATGCCAATTTTATTATAAAGTGAAGTGATTGTAGAGATTGCAGTTAACTAATATTTTTTTTTTTATATAAAAAACAAAAATGTATTCATTATGTTCATATAAGAAGAGCAAAGACATTATTAAATGGTAATACAAATAGTTTGCAGATTGCTTTCCATGCAGTAAAGCATACTCTCTTCTACCTCAGCCATTGAAGCGATGAAAAACGCCCACCGGTCCGAGCTGGAGAAGGAGCTGGACAAGGCCCGCAAGGCCAATAGCAACACGGAGAACGCTGACATTGAGGAGATCCGCAGACAGCACGAGTAAGATAATGATCACAGTCCGTATTGAGTCTGCTGTGCTACGCTCTATGCTAATGTAGAGCCAGACAGACTACTATTGGGTTTACTGATACATTACCAGTTCTGCTATTTGTAGAGTGCCCATCTGATAACCTCTATATTAGCTGATATTATTAGTTTTGAACAATGAATCATGTCACTGTGTGCTTCAATATTATGCTGCTGCTCCTTAGTTTGGTCATCGGCATCGGAGGCATTTTTAATGTGGGGGGACGACCAATCTACTGTTAAGTTAACAAAACAAGGGAAACTAGCTTTGAAAATATTTAGCGAATGTTAACATTAAATCTATTAATTTACCATTAATCTAACGTTAGCTAGCGTTAAAATAGAAGCGTGTGACAAAACGGGAAGGTTTTACCTACAGTTGAACAGTTTGAGGTGACAGTAAAGAAAGATATTGTGTAGCCTCCGACATTGCGTATCAACGGCTCGCTTGCGTACTGTAGCTAGGTAACAATGAAAACATATCATGGAGTTTCATTGAGTTAGGCCTTCTCTTAATTATCAAGTGGAATGGGTGTTATAATGTAACACTGAAAAGAACGCTGAGTGGATCGACTGTGCTGAAGTTTCAAGTGAAGTGAGGGGGTCTCGTCCCCGTCTTGTACAATGGCGCCGACGCCTATATCTGTGGTCATGTAGGCTATCGTAAACTCCAGCCTTGGTTCTAGTGGAGACAGTTAAAACTTCCTTCATTTCTGTCTCAGCCATGAGTTTATTTAGTTTCAGTTTGGATATTCCACCAGGCATGGATCTTGTGTTCCATGTTCGAGTATCTTTGTGCTCATTTAGCATGCATTTACAAGTTACCACTGTGACTGACAGTTTGACTCGTGTACAGTATAACGAACGTAAACGTTTTCAGCATTTCATTGCATGGTAAGGAACTCACTATTAATTGCTGCTCCAAGGTGTCTGTAGATAAAGTGAGGTAACTGCCTCCTAGCCAACTTATGACACAGCAAAGCTAAACATTAGCTCCAGGCGCACTCTACTGGTCCAACTTCATTATGACAGTTCACCATTTTTCTAGCCACGACAGGCAGACATTTTAACTACAGGTAGATGTTTTAGAAAGCTAAAATCAGCAGATCGTCGGCTGTTTATCGGTCAGCCTCTACTCAGTTCAGTTCGTTATAAGAGATACCTCAAGTCCTGTGTAATCATCTCCAAACCTGCATTATTTGTTTTGTCAATCTCACCTGACTCACCTGATCAAAAGGCAATGTATGTTAATTGTCCCAGAATCATGAATGTACCAGTTTCTGTATGTAGAATGTCTGTACAGTGGTTACTTTTTACTTCACACCTGCCTCTCCTTTGTATGCCAGATGCCAGAACACATTCCCCAGCCTCACCTGGGGACCTGTTTTTTAAACCTGATTAGCTTCCCACTAACAATACCAATACTTCTCTCTGAAGGTGTCCAAATGTATACGTTTAATATGTGGAAGTTGTCCCATTTTTGCCATATCAGCTTCTGCTCAAAATGCCCCGAATATCCCATTTATTACAACCTTCTAAACCCAAATTTATACACAAAATGAATATAACTCTGCATTTTATTTATAAGCACTGAGTTTCACAGCATATGCTTTTAACTATTCATTTTATCTATTTATATTATTGTATTTTTCCCCTCGGTGTTGCCTCAGTTTAGCGTGTGAAACCAATTGCCACCTCATTGTGAACAGCAACTTGGCAGTGGCCTGCTGGCTTGCCAGCCGTAACCAAAGCAAAATGTGAACAAGGCAGTCCTGCATAACTGCCAAATATTGGACTTATGGGCAGAGCTGTAAGAACATTGTTTATAAGCCTGTCTCAGCCTGTCTAATCTTCATGGAACCTCAGTAAGTCCCTTGCCTGGCTAGGGAGGAATCGTCTACACCCAGAATAAAAGCCCAGGCTGTGTGTGTGGAGGACTGATGCATGCTAATGTGCCATCTCGTGTCCCAGGGAGGAGCTGTGTTCCTTCCAGCGCGAGATCGAGGTTCTGTCAGAGCAGTATTCCCAGAAGTGCCTGGAGAACGCCCACCTGGCCCAGGCACTGGAGGCCGAGAGGCAGGCCCTCAGGCAGTGTCAGAGGGAGAACCAGGAGCTCAACGCACACAACCAGGTAGGACCACATGCAGTCGCGTGAGTCCTACAGAAAGCACATACGGTACTGCAAGAAGCCCTTGACATAAAACTGTTCTACACAAATGCCAGGTTATGTATACAGGAATTAAGTAGTAAAATGGGACTTATAAAAGCATTTCCGGGGATATAAAGAAGCGAACTGAAGATAGAAACGATTACTATGCAAATGCTCCGTCACATGCAATAATAATGTGAGCATACAAATGCTTTGGACAAATGGTATTTCCACATTCAAAATGTATACCAAATTCAATACCTCTTAAAATGGCGAATAAGACTTTTTAATTAAGGGCCTTAGTTTTGATACACTTTTTTATTACCTTTTTTATCCCTCCCGCTGTCCTAAGGCATTTCAGCAGACTACCAGCAGAGGGAGCCAACCGCAGAATGTCATATGTCCGTGTTGTGGTTGGCACCCGCTACTGGCGAGTGCATCGGGTCGTTTTGACCCATAGGATAGCAGGAGGGTTAATACTCTTTAAGACCCTGCGGCCACCCTGTGTTGCAAACGGTTACATTTTGTGCTCTTCTTGTGATCTCAGGAGCTCAACAACCGCCTAGCAACAGAGATCACCAAGATGCGCTCCATGACCAGTGAGGAAGGTGGGGGTGAGGTGGGCACCACCATTCATGGCAAGGAGCTCTATGAGCTAGAGGTACTGCCAATACACATTCTAGACACATGAATTACTTTAACATCAGGAGGTTAGGGGTTATAATAATGTCTAAGCATGCCTGCACAAACCAGTATTGCTCAGATAGTTTCAGAGAACCTAAATCATTTAGATACTCTGAGTTTCCGAGAGGTTTCTCACTGCTTTGAATGCAGTAGGCTACAGTCCAGAGGTGTATTTCTGTGACTTTCTATAACACAGTTTGCACGTTTTAGATGTGGTTGTAGACATAAATGTTTAAAAGTACCAACCGAGGAATAAACAATGCAAACACAAGAGTCTTTTAATAATGCATATTTTAACATGCATTCTTCTCCTCATCAGGTGATGTTGAGAGTGAAGGAGTCAGAGGTGCAGTATTTGAAGCAGGAAATCAAATCCCTGAAGGATGAACTCCAGTCTGCCCAAAGAGTAAGTGCTCCTCCTCATTGCTCTTGCCAGCATGGCTCCAACCATACAAGGGTAGCCTGTGTGCCACATTCATCTGAGCCCTTGGTGGTTGCAGGATAAGAAGTACGCCACAGACAAGTACAAGGACATCTACACGGAGCTCAGCATCGTCAAGGCCAAAGCAGAGCGGGACCTTGGGCGGCTCAGGGACCAGCTGCAGCTGGCCCACGAGGCGCTGGGGGAGCCCTCACCAGAAGAGGCAGAGCGGGGGGGATACGGTACAGAACCCCTCATCTCATCACAGGCTCCAGGCCAGCCCTGGTCCTGGGGACCCACTGCCCTGCAAGAGATGTTTCCCTGCTCCTTGCTCCCGCCCGATGACCCAAAGGAAATGGGTCCAATCTCTGATGAAGCCTGAAAAATGTCAGGCTTCATCAGGGTTGAAGACCACTGATCTAGCAGGGCAGTGGATCCCTAGGACCAGGGTTGGGAAACTTTAGTCTAGGCCACTTGACTGATACAATGCAATATTAGCAGCCCACTCCATACTATCAGCGTCTTAGCTCTGGCCGTCTGGTCTTGCACGGTGGATTGAATACCTACAGTTTTGGACTCTTTGCATGATACAGGTATATCATCCTGTATCTCCTCTAGTCTAATGTAGTTCTACCATCTCCCCCCTAGATATCATGAAGTCCAAAAGCAACCCTGACATCCTGAAGATGGCCGCTGCTGCAGCTAAACGCACGGAGCGCACCATGAGGTCGAAGGTATGTGTAGCTACGGGGGGGCGGGGATGGGGAGAGGCGGGTTGACTTTTGGAATTAAGTAATAAAGACCTTACTTGGCCATTGTATTACCTATTGAACGTAACCACTAAATCGGATTGATTAATCAACTTGGATAATATACAAACTATCTGGCTAACAATAGCAAATCACACTGTACAGAAGAGGTTTCACCTGACATGCGGCCATCTACAGTTACAACATACAATTGACCTGTCGCTAAGTCCCACCCACCTTTGTTATTGTTGCCAACTCGGACAAACGTCGGACAAAACTAGTGGAGCTGAATAGAGCAACATTGGCAGCGGTCAGTGTCAAAAGGCTCTACGCAATTTTTGGAGGACCTGGCTTTGTCTAGAAACCGTCAAAAGGGACTTCATAATGCCAAGGAGGGCTATATAAAATGTAAAGCAAGGTATGGTGATAATGTTTTTTAGGTGAGAGGTTACAGATCACAATAACATTATGCAGTTGAGTCGACTTAAGATGTCCACCCAGTGCCATCTGTAACATTGTGCTAACGTTCGTGGCTTAGCTAACTTTATCTAGGCCTATATGGCGAAGTAAAATCTTTCTGTTTGCTGCAAAGTGACATATGATATATATTATACCCAATGTTGCCTTACCTTAGACTAAATGTAAACATCCTCGTTAGCCTTCTTTTTACAGTGAAATGACGCTGTGCCTGCCACATCTTAAACAACAGACATAATTCTCCATTTTGGTTTGGGAAACAGGATAGAAACAACCTCACTGCATAGTTTCTCAGGATACTGGTATCAGTGTTGATCAGTGTTCATCTACCCCATGCACATCGGTTGACAAATTTATTTCAGGTTACATCTCTATTTACCTTCATAAAACCAGAGAAAAATCACAATTTCTGGTGCCGGTCTATGGATTTCTAAGATCAAGTTGTCAGAGTGCAGCTGATACTGAACTGTCATTGGCTCCTCTGCGTTTCATGGGCGGGGCTTAGCGATGGGTCAATTGCAGCCAATATTGAATAAATTGCCTCACTGTTGGTATTAAAGCCTGGTTGTCCGTGCACATTGTTTCGTCTGTCCTTGTTTGTGTATCCATAAACCCTGCGCAAGTGAACACTGTAGCACTCTCTAACACACACTT
>JAODUG010000011.1:2597397-2619132 GCA_027564795.1 Aphredoderus sayanus
GTTTAGCGCCTTCTATCTGCCACAAAGAGCTAGTGATTTGGGTCATTTTGACCCAGAGGACATTACGAGGGATATATGCTATCGACTGTGTTCTATCCCATGTACTCTTGCCCAAGTCTCACCCATGGTCTCACCTCGTAATTGATCACTGCACCTTGTAACATAGCAAGGTGTGTAAATAGACGAAGGATGCAGGTCTGGGCAGGTGTCATCTGTCTCTCTGGGGCTTCAGATCTCCTCGAAGCAGCTCCTAATATGTGGCCTGTCCGAGTTTGGTCCCCAACACTACATAAACACAAGGCCAGGCACAGGTGAATACTGTATGTAAACGCACACATTGTGATAAGAATAATAATAATAATAATGCTGCAAAGCCGATAATGGCGATAACCTTTGTGCGGGTTGAAATCCAATGACAGGCTGGTGATGCACGCCACCAATTGGTACTCCACAGTCGATGCACTTTGATTTAGCCACTGGTTTGCCACACTGTGAACGAGAAAAGAAGAACTCATTTATTTTGGTTGGTTGGGATGTTGTTGTTGGGATATTGTGTACAATGTTATGTACTATAAAACAGATAAACCACAAAACATACCTCGCCAACAAAGCATGGATGACCATTAGCACAACCTGTAGATGATAAATACTACTATAAATCACTGTTCATTGAGACAGCGGTATCACAGTTACATCAAGTGTGTATGTATAATATATATACACAGTATATACAGTACACAGTATACACCTCAACAAGCACCACACTGTCATCCAAATCCACAGAATAATTTTGCATAAAAACTCACGATACATCAGCATTTTATTCCCTCCACGCAGCCACATCTGAGCTTCGCTGGTGTGATCGTCTGGCATGGTTGGCAAGAAGGAATGCTTGATGGGAAGAGAAACAGACTCGTTCAGCTTCCCTCGGAGAGAGGATATGAGTACGGGCATGAAGAGACTAATAACATGCACACATTTAGGAATGGGATGATATATGATTTCATTGTTTATCGGGATAGAAATACTCAAGATAATTTTACTGTGGTGAATGATAATCATATATATCCTGACATACTGTAAGCATGAATATCTTCACGAGCGACATGAAAAAGCTTGTACAGTCAAATTGTATTTATATACTAATTTATGTATTTATTAGCCCGCATTTTTCCGGTCAATCGTCAACATTGCTTGCCCATTGTATTCCATACTGGTTTCAAAACTAAAGAACAAAACAAAACAAAACAAAAACACACAAAAATACACGGTATGTATTCTATGATGCAATGAAAATACACATGTTAAGGATTACTGAGATAATAGCAATAATATCATCACAATTATTTTGTCTAATCGTGGACAAAATGTGGACTTTCCATATCGTCCCATGCCTACACACATTAAAACAACCGTCTTACTGTGACATTCTGAGGCTGAAAGGAGACTTGGTGGAGGGGAACCAACACTGAACTTCCACCGAGGATCACAGAGGTGAAATGGACCAAGAGCTCCAGCAGGGTGCGCCTTTGAGCAGAGAGACCCCGGGTGATGGTGAAGGCGGAGCCTGGCCCGCCAATGTGATTGGATAAAAGAGCAGCACAGAACACTTGGAATTCTCCCGGCAAGACGTGTTTCAAGAGGCCTTCCAGCATTTTTGTCTCCTACATGTGTCCAAATTAGAAATTAAAAGTAAGAATTAAAATAGTGATATCTGAACAGCACGGAAATACATTATGAAATTACACACATAACACACATATTCACATAACACACACATATATATATATATATATATATATATATATATATATATATATAGCCGCAGAAAAAATAAGAGATTATTGCAGCAATATCTCAGATTATTACTATTTATGCTTTAGTTTTTTTTTATTAATTGCATGTCTTGCTTGCTAGCTTAATTTTTTCCGCGGCTATATATACATATACACGCATACATATATATATACTGTATACAAAATAGAAGACCTGTGAGGGGGGTCGCAGACTGACGTCAGGAGACCCGAAACGGCAAGTGACTTGTCTAAACAAGGCCAGTGTTAGCAGAACATGTGCTGCTGCCTTAGAGCCTCCCAGCTTCTGTAGAGACGATAATGAATGTGTTTAGAGGAACATTATCACATAAAGGAACATTATCACATTGACTTTTATTATCACACAACTTATGTTACTTAAAACATACATCGAAATGTATATTATATATTTTATATGTATGTATAGCAAAACAGGAATGGTAAGTGTTTAAAGGCCCCATATAATCCAGTTTTAAACGGCTATATTAACAGTTAACGTTAAACATCCCATCAGACATGTTCCTCTCTCTCTCTCTCTGACCTGCAGTTTTGTGGTGAGAGCATCTGCTCTTCTCTCCAGGAGAACCAGTGCCACACAGTCCCTCAGGGCCCGGTAAGTCTGCCCACAGCACAGGAATGGGTCCACCTCCATCGGAATCATCCTCTTTGAGGCCAAAGCATGTTAAGTTGAATAGTTTACTGTAAATCAGTTCTTAAAACACACTTTAATAAGCTTGCCTTCATGTGATGTGACTGAAGTCGTCTTTAGTCTTTAGTTTGTAGTTTGCACTGTAGCTTTATTCGCTATTCTTTTACTATTTTAAGTTTTAATATATTTATTTTTTGTTTGTTTTTATTATAGTAATTATAACTTCTACTTTTTATTTACTTACAGTATATACTTATAGTTATTATTATACTTTTAATTGACTGATCATTCTGCTTTGTTCTGTCAGTTTTTAAGGTGCTCTATAAAGTCCGTCACTACTATCATCATTATTATTAATATTAAGTGTCATATTCTACATTCTAGTTTACAATTCGGAAACAACTTGATGAATACCAACGACCGATAACATTCTACCGTGTTCTAAAAGGAGTACATAGCACAGCGTGCATCCCAGAAAGCATTACCTGCCGTCGAAGGACCTCGGCTGGGAAGAGACATCTCCACTGGGGGCTGTTCATCAAGGCCAGCACACTGTCCATGCTGGCCAGTCTGTGCAGAGCTCTCAGCAGGTACACCCTGTACCAGTCATTACCAGAGTAGTCGAACACCGCCTTCACCTGCTGCAAGTACCCTTCAGCCTGCACCTCACCTGGGGGAGCACGACAGTAATATTACCCTGGAGGTCACTCATTCAACCAACCGTTTTACTGAACTGCCTGCCCCCCATTGAATGCACATGTATGCCTGCCATTAAGTATGCACATGTAGTTAATGCTGTGGTCCTGAAGCATTTGGCCCATGACCTTCATAGATCAAGTGTACATGTGTGCGTGCTTCGAAGGGCTCACTAGCTGATCGACACATTTATTTTAATAATATCCCATAATAATGGGACAATATCGAACCATGTAGCCATAAACAACCTTAAAAAAAATTAATGCATGCAAGCACGCAAAATATGAAAATTACATTTAAGGTGACCTAAACAATGCCTGATAAAGCCCTATTAATATAATTTATGAGAAGTACAAGCTTAGGGCGCCTTATGAAATATTGATGATAACAATAATAAATTATTACAATATGAGACTGACAAGTTAAAGTGTCCCATAACTGATGGCTCAATGCACATACAGTACATTACAGTAAAGTACAGTACAGTAAAGTAGAGTACAGCACAGTAAAGTGCAGTACAGTACATACAGTACAATACATTACAGTACAGTACAGTATAGCACAGTAGAGTACAGTACAGTAAAGTACTTTACAGTACAGTGCAGTACAGTACATGCAGTACAATACATTACAGTACAGTAGAGTACAGTAAAGTACAGTAGAGTACAGTACAATACATTACAGTACAGTAGAGTACAGTAAAGTACAGTAGAGTACAGTACAGTAAAGTACTTTACAGTACAGTGCAGTACAGTACATGCAGTACAATACATTACAGTAAAGTACAACACAACACAACACCTAGAGTAATGGTGTCTTGGAGCACAATGGCAGCAGTGGCCAGGTCCATCCGTAGCCGAGCCATGCTCAGCAGGAACTCCGCTGGGTCCTCGTGCCTGCCTGGCGTCTGCTTCCTAGCTACCCTGCTCAAGAACTTGGCCTCGTCTTGCAGCCAACACTGTTGTGAAACGCTCACGCCTTCTCTTGCTTGTGAGGTGTACA
The DNA here is from genome assembly GCA_027564795.1 of Aphredoderus sayanus. Lineage (NCBI taxonomy): Eukaryota > Metazoa > Chordata > Actinopteri > Percopsiformes > Aphredoderidae > Aphredoderus > Aphredoderus sayanus. The sequence continues at coordinate 2,601,559 of JAODUG010000011.1, forward strand.
GCACGTCCTGAAACAAAGGTAGTGTTAGATAACAGCTCAAGTAACTGTTCAAGATGACATAACAATGTAAAAAGTCAAAGTAGTGGCATAGTCTGTTACCTGGAAACAGTTGACAAAGAGGCAGTACAGCTCTGTACGGTCTTCCCTTTTCAGAATGTCCTCCTCCAGCTTCCTTAAGTACTTCTGGATATGACCTTTCACCTGGTCAAAACTGTGTCACATGCTGTTGTTAACCCTCCTGTTATCCTTATTATATCATATTGTGCCACCAGATGGTGCCACCTGATTGTGTCATTCTCTTTATTGTCATTGCTGTGTGTATCTATTTCTTTATTAATTATTTCTTTATGTATTTGTTTGTTTTATCGTGCCTTTTAACCCTCATGTTGTCCTCAGGTTTCAAACTCAACCTTGCTGTGCCAGCAGTGCATATCATATTCATCATCAAGCTGTAGAATTAGGATTGGTGCCCTCTATCTGCCTCAAAGAGCTAGTGCGTTGGGTCAGTCTGACCCGGAGGACAACAGGAAGGTTAAATAACTGTGCCGTTGACATCCTGTATGACTTCTGGTTATTTGGGTATGGTGTGTCTGTGTGTCTCGCTGTACCTGTATTGCAGCAGGAGCTTTGGCAGTACAGAACGAACCACAGGACTGTTGTCCACACATTCCAGAAAGGGTGTGAGCTCTCTTGTCCTGTAGATGTCACCTGCATTGCACAGGAGAGATTAAATGTTAAGACCTGTTCAACACATTGTGATGGAGCACAAGTCTCCACACAAGTCTTCACAGCCTGTTCTGTTCTTCAAACCCTGCACAAGTGCAGGACACAGAGTTTGTACAAGGTAGGGTGGTATTAACACATTGTAAGTAAAAAATACACTCAATATATGCAATTGCAATGCAAAATCAAATTATTGTGATTAATATAATCATATCCAAAAAACACATTTTTCAAAGATTTACTTTCCCACTGTTTTGAAAAATAAAAATGACAGTTTCACTAAAGACCACTAGGGGACCCAGTCCTTTATGCACCCTTCAATTTGCACTACCACTGACCTTGTGCAGAAATTAGCAGGGAGAAGAGCAGTTCTACAGCCTCCTCAGAGGGGCGCTCTCCCTCAGCCAGACAGAACCTAGACACTACCTCCAGGAAGAAGGCATTACAGCAAGCCCTAATCTCTGCATGTTGCTTAAGTGCTGCCCTGAGGGAAACAGGTTCATACAATGTATTTAGTTGATCAGTGTATCTCAAATGAGGTATGCATACCCATAGCAACACATAGAGGAAAGACAGGGTGAAAGAAATTTGAAATAATATAATGCACTATGTACTATGTAATATGTACTGTTTATTAAAAGAAGTATAGTATCACTGATTACACATGATCAATAACCAATCTAATTATTCCATTTTAGATCAATAGATTTATTCGTGTGCTACCTAGTCAGAGGTAGAATTCGTACTACTATAAAGTTTTGCAGTATTCGCACAATTTTAAAATGAAAATATTACATAATCGCATACATGCAATACTTATTTTCTATTGTTGTATTGAAAAACCGCAGTCCAGTATAAGGGTACATTGCTAAGTAAATAAGTAGCTACAGGTGCCAGTCTGAGAACCACGGAAGCAGATAATATCATGCATGCTCATCACATTAAGTTAAAGGTATATTTTTATGAACTCACGTAACGGTTTGACTGACAGTTGGGTGGAAGTTATTTGGCAAGTCTGCCCTGCATGTGGGGCACAAATGTCTGTCCACCATGCACTTCTGGAGGCAAGGCAGGCAGATGATGTGCTGGCAGGGCAGGACACAGGGCTCTTTGAGCTCACACAGGCAAACACGGCAAATAAGGCCATACCTTGGGGGATAAAAGCACCACAAGAGATGAATTATAGCCCATAGATAAAGAAAAACATGTCCAAATAATTAAAACATTATTATTATTATTATTATTATTATTATTATTATTATTCTTAAAACCCCATTCTGGCATAATTTTACATTAAATCCAATTATAGTGAATTAGTCGAATGTGTGTCACCTGAGGTCCCTGTGGATGCACTCATCATTGAAGGAGTTTAGGATGCGGATCAGCTGCTCTAAGGAGTCCACGCTCCTCAAGTCAGGTGACTCTCGCATCAGCTGTGGGAGAGAGAGGAGGCAGCAGTGTTTTTATTGAACACTTTCTATTGCAGGCAAATTGTCCCTCTACTCTCTACTGAAACTTTACTTTCATTTGCTCATACCAGTTTGTGGTTTTGTGGCTAGATCATTGCACTGACCTGTCTATTGTAATTGGCGTAGTTCTTTTACATTGGAAGGATTACAATACTTTTCCACAAATATTATATATAAACAAATAAATATGCTAGATACAATTAGTTAGAGATGTTCTAATTAATTATAATTAATTCCTGCAGGAGTTGATGGTAACTTGTACTTACATTTTGGAGGAGGTTGCAGTGTTTAAGAGAGAGCTCCTGTAATCTGGGGTCTCTGTGTTTCACTTCAAACAAGACCTGCTGGATGAAAGCTGCTACAACCAGTATTCCGTGCCATATAGACCTGGAAGCATGTTAATATACAGTTTTGTTAAGAATAAAGCCAATGATGTAAAACTATAAACTCTTGTCTCTCATTATAATCTAATAATGTTATGTGCTAATGTTGAGAATCAAATGTATAGTATCTACCTGATGGAGTTCAGCTGTTGCAGACAGCCAGAGCTACAGAGGGCACTGTATTTTTGACCAAAAGCTCTATGCATGCACGGCTGGAAGAACTCCACCTTGCGCACAAAGGACTCACACTCTTCCAGTGAAGTTACAGTTAATAGCTTAGTCCTCTCCACACAGATGCCAAGTGCTAAAATATCCTCAACCTAGCCAAAAAAAAACAACCAAAAAAACATTTTGATGAATTGATGATTGTGAATTTATCAATTTATAAAGAAATGAATGCATTAATCTGTATCATCCACGTTGTGTGTTGTAACACTGTCTAACAATGGACTCTTGATTATTCTCACCAGGTCTGTGGAGTTATTATTCGACTCCATCTGAAAGACATCTGTGACCAGTTGAGGCTGTAGCAGCAGAATGTGGGAAAGCGTTTGCAGCCTGGGGGTATAATGTCTGGCAGCAGCCATGATCCATGCAGGAGAAAAGTCAGGGTTTGTATCCATGTGCCTCTGGAGCTCAGACACACATCTCAGAATTGCTTTGGTGAACACCTATACTCAGACATGAGACAGAAATACAGTATGTGGGCATGAAAGGTCAAATTGAGCCTTATACTCTCAATACTATGTTATTGTCCTGAAACCGATAACACTTGTAGTCTACAAAATAATTTACCTTTGGGTCAGTAAAGTGTATATATCATTTAATGTTGTATATTGTTAGCATACTGTTCCCCTGGGTGCTACCTATCAGACATTGATCGCAACTGCCCAGATTTCACTGGATTTCTGACTGGCATAACTAAACTGTACAAAGCTCATCCAATGAGCAGACACCAAGTTGCACTAACAAATTTTACATATTACAAATTATTTAAATGAATGAGCCATTGACTACATAACATCTGTACCCTTAGCTCTTCCTTTGTCGTAATCTTCAAAGAGACTAGTAGATAGTCATGAAGGAAGCGATGGCTGTAGACCAATCTTTCCTCCCCTGAAAGCTTCTGGAAGTGTCCGCCCAGCCTGCTGTTGTTGAATGTGCTGACGAACTGGAGGATCCTCTGAGTGTCATCCTTCTTTGTAACTGGGAAATATAGGAGAAACGTAATCATTTACCTTTATGGTATATCTTACAGTAATTCATAATGTAGTCATTTGAACGAGCATGCAGTCAGTCCGAGGTGAAACCTGGCATGAATTCCGACTCCTCCCAAAAGCTCTGGAGGTGCTCTATGTAGAGCCAGCTGAACGGAGCAGCGCTGCAGCAAGGTTGTCCATCCAGCATAAACACATGCTGCACCAACACCTCCTGGTCCAACCCACTAGCAATGAACAGAACACCATTTTTAGTCATTTAGCAGACACATGTATCCAAAGCCACTGAAGAGTAGATGAACTGACACTTGCAAAAAGTCACATTGGAAGTCCATAATGACGAGAACAATATAGAACCTCTTACTTTGCATTTTGAGGAGGCGTCAGTTCTAGAATCTGTGTGTCTGCCAGGATGTCCACCCACAGATCAAGCAACCCCTGGCTAAGTTCTGCACCCAAAAGCAGGTCCAGGTTGGCATACCTGTCCAGGACCTCCAGCATGGCCGTCAGAAGGGGGGTCAGCGTGGACTGAAGGCAACGCCACAGGGTATGTCTGGCAGATTTAAAGAGATATAAAGCATTTACCCACAAATTGAAATAGGAAGTCAGGATAGTGGTCTGGGTTCAGTTCCAGAACACTGGCCTATCCAGTGCCTAACATTTGGCATAGGCAATAAATAATTTGTAAATAATTTAAAACATAGTTTCAAGCTCACAAACTACAGCTACAGGAGATCAGCGCCTAGCAAGATAAAAAGTTGAAGAGAGCAAGGTATAAGAGATTTCACCTCAAAGTGCCCCCCTCTTGCAAAGCCTGTCGTTTCTTGGCTTCGATGTTCACCCACTCGCCAGGAGAGGGCATTATTTCCTCCCTCTGTGCCAAGGCGCCAGCCAGTCTCCCTAGCAACACTTCCTGGAAGCGGGCTTGAACAAAGATGTATCACATAGCCTTTAAGTCCTGGTAAAAACACTTTGAAATGACAGTTTTTAACATCATTGCATAAGAAATAGATTCAGTCTTAGATTAAGCGTTTACCTTTTAGGGGTCCTTGACCCTTTTCTAGAAAGGCGAGGAGCACATGCACACGCTGCATGCTCCTGGACGTCACGCCATCGGGGTCCCTCAACAAACTCACAGCTTTCTGGATGCACGATGCCACCAAAGAAAGGCTGTCCAGGTGAGCTCTTTCAGGCTATATACACATACACAATTAAGGGGTAAACATTTGAAAACATTTACTATCATGTAACAAAAATGCATTTCTAATAAAACAATATACTATATATAGACATGATGACATTGTGTTAATCTGCCTGTAAACTTACATGTCCATCTTCCTCTCTTCTATTTTTGTCTGGTTCAATTTGTTCCTCTGAAGATCGAGAGATTATGGTATATTATATTAAGCTTTGGTTTTTTAGTAGTATTGATAGTCTTTTCATACTGTACATCCTACCTGACATCGTTGGGTGAAGCAGTTTGCTAATAAGGGTCCCACAGAAAACTGACAGGTTCAAGCTCATGTCCTCTGTGTCCCTGAGGTCGTCTATATGTACTGACTGCCACACTCCTTTGACAAAGAAGACAAAAGTTAAAAAGCAGCAAGTTGTAACATCATCTTGTAATGGGGAATTCTGGACAATTCTGACCTTATTTTCCCATGATCTCTTTACCATAATATTACCCTAATAGGTGTACCATTATGGTACAGAGATTCAAGTGCTACAACAAAGAAGTTTATTACAGGTGACCCTCTGAAAACAAGCCTGGGATTCCCTATTAAGTTTAATACACACCTCCTTGAAAGCCAATGTACTGAGATCGACTTGGGATCCTAGATAGCTTGACAATGAAAACCACACAGCAGCTCTGACTGTTCAGTGACATCAGGATATTCATGGTGCAGTACCTGTGTAGAAATTAGTCAATAACTAAATAAATTCCCTGTGCATTTGTGGAGCAAAAACGATTGTTTTTCTGTAAATGTTAGCTATACTTTGCTGAAGCTATCAGCTCATCACTGCAGTGGGATTCTTCAACGTCCATCTGAAGTAAAAGAATGCCTTGAGAGGGCCCAGTGTCTTGTAGGAAGTTCCTAAAACAGTGAAGTTAAAATTATATATTTAAAAGAGTGTAATTGTCTGAATTGAACTGTGTATTGTTTCAGTCTTCACCAAATAAAGTAATGTAGGCTACCGTAACTTGCTGCAGAAGGAGACCTCGGTGTCAAACTGGTGGAGCGAGAGCAGCAGCATCCTGTTTGTGTGCAGGTCCAGAGCCTGAGCTAACACTCTCATATCGGACCTGGTTAGCAAGCTAGAGAATGTTGTCACCTTAGAAAAAGAGACAAAGAACACAGTTTAAGTAAACTTAATATGAAATTACCAAAATCTAATTTGAATGTTTGTACAGTACCTCAAGAAACTTGCTGCACTCTGGAAAAGTTTTCAGTTGAGTTTCCAGAAATTCTCGCAGTGATTGATGATGTTGTTGTCTGAAATATATGCTCCTAAGTCTCACTTTTTCCTGATTTGATAAGTCTGAATACTTCAGCCTCAACACGGAGTCTGGGGTTGCACAGTTCAACAAGAAATATTTGGCAGATTCAAAGATCTCTTCTTCAGTTTTACCAACAGACACAACAGATATTTCTGTTTCCATATTTTTATTGTCCTCATCTGGGATATCATCCACTCCCACTCCATCATCAGAAATGTCCATGCTGACATCATCAATATTTTCCTCTGACCTGCTGTTTTGCTCATGTCCATCAGTTTCTACATCCATTGCATGGACCACTTGATTGTCTGGAAGTGCATCGTCATTTATGTTAGTTGACGCAACTGTTTCATTTGCTTTAATTTCCAACTTTACGTTTTCATTGCTTTGTTGCTGTACAGTGTATTTTTCATATTTTTCTGTTCTTATGTCAAGTGCCTGCAACAAAGCACTGGCACAGGCATCACCGTGGAAACCAACAAATATGTCTGCTGGTCTGAAATCTTCTGAGGCCTCCCCAGAAAAATCTTTCACCCATTTCTTGAGTTTTTCCAAAACTCTGCACTGTTCTTTTGTCAGATCTGTGCTTCTGTCTACCCTGTGCTTTTCAAGCCTATTGATTAGGGGCACTGGAAAGAGTTCATAGACCTTTTTCTGGTCCTCCACAACTACCAGTCTGAACTCTTTGTGCACACGACACTTGACTCTATGGGAGCCCAGTCCTAGATCAACATATTGCTGCTTACTGAGGTAAACATAGTACTGGTTCAAGGCATCATATAGGCTCTCATAAAGATTCTGCATGTTCAGAAGGATGACAGTTCGTCCAGTCTCCATGCATGTCTTCACCCGGTTAACATTTCGACAGATTTGGGCATATTCCTGGTCCTTGGGAAATCCTGAGCCAAAAACAATCTCTGGGGAAGGGTGGTCTTCTTTGGAGAAGATATGTTGTTGAAGAATGTAGAGAGCTGCATTGTTAGTTGTGAGCAAAAGGAGATACCTGTTCTCTTGGTTGCTGTTAGGGTCAAGATTCATTTCAATCATTTGGAGAGCACTCGGCCTGGTAACTTCTGTGTGATTTTGCACGACCTCTTGGAAAAATATGACAGGGTCAAAACACTCTGGCTGACCACTGAAGTTACGCAGGATGGCTTCTACCAACTGTATATCATTGGGTTCTTCTTGTGAGGATTTTACTGTGGCAAAGATCATTTTCACCAGGCTGTAATAATCCCTGAGACCAAAAAATTGATTATTTCCTGGGTTGTCACAAATACACAAAAAAGCCTTTGCTAAAGGTAGAAAAAGGTGTTTGATTTTCAGAAGGATTTGGGTGGAAGATGAACATATTCCTTTAGCCGTCTCCACCAATTCCTTCTCGCTGGGATCCCATCTGGACACAAATATTCCTCTGTTCATTTTTGCTGGGTCAAGAGCCCAGTTTGAAATTCCAACAAAGCCAACCTTCATGTGTGTATCTGGCTTGTCATTATCAATGCAGCCATCCTCCAAGAGGGGATGAAGGGTCTTTAAAGGCATCTGAGGGGAATCTTCTGCTAGACCAATCTCATCAAGCACCACTACTGACACATACTCATCCATGTTTTTGTCCTTCTGAAAACGAGCACAGTTCCTAAATGTCCCTATGATTCCCTCAGGACTTGAGTGAGGACTGCATTGGAAGGAGACCATGTGAACTTGCTTGAGTTTCTTGAAAATATCAGTGTGTGAGTTCTGGCCCTGCATTGCATCAGCCACCACTGTCTTAGCAAGGGATTTAGAGCTGCCTGGCTTGCCAACTAGAAAGAGTGGGATTCTGAGTTCAATGCACACCACCATGAGGAACACATTTTCTTTGAGGGCTCCATTTTTGGCTATAGTCTCCCTTGTTTCTATGTTTTCTAGGAAGAAGTCCTGACATGACGAAATCTCTTGTTGTAGTGCTTCTGCAGAGTTGAAGGGATCTGGAAAGTATCTACAGATTTCAGACAGGTACTCTTGCTTAGACACAAGTGATGGGTAGTAGCACACTCCTACTGCAAGAACAAGGCACTTTAACGTCATCTGAGCCTCACTTAGATCATAGAAGTTGGGAAACAGGTCACTACTATGGCGGTAAAACCAAACCAGCACTTTAATAGACCTCTCCACATCTCTTAGACTCACAAAGCTGCACTCATTTTTCCGACTTCGCATGTATTTCTGAGAGGCTGCCAGCACATTTGAAATTATGCTTTTACAAATTACTGGCAAATCATTGTTTTCAACTTTCTTTTGAACGATCTGTTTGATGTAGGAAAGTTCGGTAGAATCACTCAACTGACCAAAATCCCATACCAAAGAAGCCATGCTTGGAGGCAGGGGATGAACTCTGTACACCAACTGCCTTAGCGGGACTTTGCCAAGACGGTCTTTTGTTTCCTCTGCTTTTACTCTGTAGCCTAAGCCTGCACGTTCTAAGCGTTCCACCATCTCAGTCGAATGCTTACGGTAAGGATTGCATGCAGCTATTATTTTCAAGCCACTGTCTGTTTTCAACATACATCCTTGCACTGTTTGGTCACACAGGACTTCTTTGATGGCAAAAATAGCCTCTGTGGTGTTGGCCTCATCAAAGAACAAAATTGTGTCTAGATGGTGTTTCTTGTGATTCTTCACAGCAAGTGCTTCAGCCTCTCTGACCTTTCTGTAGATCATCTCAGCTGTAGTTCCACCATGAACCTTTACAAGTTTCATGTTCTCCACCTCTCTTCCTTCTTTCTGGAGATCACAAAGGAAACGGACCAGACGTGTCTTTCCACAGCCAGTCTCTCCCATGATGATCACTGGAATTCCACATCGGAATCTCATGTAAATTGCTAACATCTTCATCACATTATCAGCAGTGAGCTCGTATGTTGGATCTGGATCAACACCTCCCTTAATCATTCCAGATTTGGCACCAACAACACATGAAATTCTCTTGATTTTATCTGGCCGAGACAACTGGTCAAAGTCTTCCGTGAGAGGTATATTTTGGCGCTGAAGACCTTCAAAAAGTTTTTGTGTCATCACATTGCCAATGAGAACCTTTGAGCAGTGAGGATCAACAGCATCAAGGGTGTTTCCTCTTTCACGGTGTTTCACGTGAAAGCCAAGGAATGACATTGAGCAGCGGTCTGCATTGAAGAAAATGTATGGGTGGGACTCACCTTCCCAGTGCTTACGTATGGTCAGACGACTTAGCAAGTCGTCTTCTGGGCTGTCATCAAAATGCAGAAGTGGGCTTTGATCAGATGTGTGCATTGATGGTGAAGCAAAGTCTCGTGCCATCAGAATCATGAACTTGACAATGAAGTCCTTGAAACCAGGCAGGTGGTCAGCAAAGAAATCTGGGTCACAGAATACAGAGTTTTCACAGTCTTTAAGCTGCACATTGAGGAACCAAGAGAAGTTCTTCAACTCAGCCCAAGATGGATCTTGCATCCCACAATATGACAGAAAGTAATGCAGACACTCAATAGGATTCCCTACTGTGGAACCTTTGCGGTACCTAAACTGATCCAGGTTCTGATTACTGTTAAAGGCCTTTAGGTATTGAAAGGGTCTCTGAATTCCTTCACTGGAAAATTCTTTCTCATCCATGAGTGGGTCTGAGGTCTTCCTTGCCAATTTGTTTTGCAACAACTGTTTTACTTCCTTTGGGGTTCTACAGTGGATAGTAGGAAGAATGTCAAGAAGTCCAAGTGCCACCTGTGTGATAAAATAAAACATGAACATATTAAATTATTATAAATCTATTATCTAAATAGTATTAACACAGGACATGAACAGTGGAGATGTTTATTACCTTTGACTGGTTACCAACAGTTATGCATGGCTTCAGGACCTCAATGGTTAACAGGTGTGCAGCATTCCTCCTCCATAGCCTTCCCTGGCTGTCACTCAAACAACCCAGGACTACCAGATGGAAGAGGAGCTCCTCTAAACCTGAATTTACCTGTCCATTAAGAAGTACCAGTCAGTCAATTAATAAGTACAACATATAACACTACCATTTTAAATGCAGGGATTCTGCATACATTAGTATTCTGATAAATAGCAATAGACTTTCATCTTACAGCAGCAGTGTCAATGTGTAATAACACATGGTCTTGTTCTCTCAAAGGTCTCAGTCTTACTGACAGAGTCTGAATAAAGGTGTCCACATCAACATAGGGTTCGATCAATCGAATTCGAATAAGATTAGCTGATGTAGTTTCCTGCTGGAAATTCTCAAACAGACGGTCCACATAGAGGGACTTTCCTATGGGTAGAAATACAGATACATGCTTATGTGTACATTTTCAAGTATTTTGCAAGACAATGACAACATATTTAAATGGAAGACTAGTGCATCTGTTGAACCAAGAGAATCTTACCAACAGCAGGGCGCGTTGAAGATACCACCCAGACTGATAGTTTTTCTGGAGAAACCAGAGAAACTGGGTTGTATTGATCTGTGATTGTTAAATGGTGGCAAAGATATTTTTTGGCACTCTCTGCTGTTATGCAAACTGCTGCCTGAACTTTGTGATTGCTGAAATAAGATGGAACATATTTGTGTTGATGCACAACTGGACTGACTATCACAAAACGATACTGGGGTCCAGCGCTTTTCTCAAATCTCTCAAAGAACTCCCCCAAGGCCACACTGACATCATAGCCCAGCAGCCCGGGATTGATCATAGAATAGATTCTCTGCTGATTTCCTTCAGAATCTTGCCTCAGAGCTCTACGAAGAAAGATCTCGACTTCTTCTTCTGTAGTATCATCTTTGCAAACTAACACTTCATCAGTGGATGGCAGTGGCTGCTCTGGGCTGTCCATGTAAAAAGACAGGGTGGTTGTGAACACCTCTGCTGTAGTGCATAGAAATAGGTTGGGTTTTCCTTCTTGGAGTGCAATTGGCAGCCTCCTTGCCACATGCTGCTGGCTCATGTCAGAAAGGTGTGAGAGGAAGCAGGCAAGAGTAGAGATGTCTAAGTGCTGGTTGAGGTACTGTGGCATGTTATCCTTGAATCGCTTCCAAAGATCTTCCAAACTATTTTCTGCATCTACCTCTATGGCATTTTCATGGAGTGATGATGAACCCACCAAGACATTTTTATTTTCAATCATGGCTTCACTTTCATCCACTAAAGAATCCTCTCCATGCTGTCCATCGCAAGCTGTGGCATTCATAATGCTGTAGTCCTCTTCGTCATCAGGATCAAACTCGTCATCTTCTCCAGAAGATCCAGACTGAGATTCTGGCTTTGATGTGATGCCTGTTGCATTACAAAAGGCGACTCTCACATCAAAAAGTGTGCACTGAGGCTTTATTGGGGAAAGCAAATGCCATAACTGCTGAGGAGCTGAGGTCTGCCTTCGACACAAATTGTGTATCCAGTGGCAGAGGTACACCAGCTGCTCTGAAGTGTAGTGGTTCAGTGTGTGGAATTGGGACCGCTTCTCGCTGATAAAAGAACACCATTCTTTATGGCACATCTCCATGGAGTGACTCAAATGCTGGAGCTGCTCCATAACATCTCCTGAGTACTCTATAGCTTTACCAGTCAATGACAAGAAAGTCACTTGGATGCATGGCTGCTTATTTTGGCAGCACTGAACCTGTGCTTGCCATTCTAGAAAAAGCATGTTGCCTGATGACAGCATTTGAAGGAGGATAGTGGCCAGTCTCTGAACCTCTTCAAAAACCTACAAATGCAGAAGAGAAACCACTTATATTTCATCTTGATATAATAAAAAGCTACACTTTTGATTTGTGTCTAGAATAACCTGAGAGCTGACCTGTGTGAACCTGTTTACTTGCTCTTTGCCATGCTCTCCTTTGGAAGACATGAGCATGAGCTTGTTCTGTAACTCCAGCAGGTCTTCAAGCATATAATGCTTCTCATAATGGTCTTTCTTCACTTTGACCAACAGGAGACTTTGTAGGCATCTCTGCCAGAGAGTAAATGTAAAAATGCAATCCATTATCACAAAACAAATAACCTCTGATTTTATCTCCAGATATAGATAAATATTTGACCATGAATTGTGATCCATTATTATAATAATACAGTTTAAAGTTTACAGTTACTTTAAATATTATGGAGGGAGCTTTTCAATATCTCCATGTACCTTGTATGTGTTTCCTCTGGACCATTCAATGTGATAAACCCCCATGGCATTAATAGAAGAAGCAAGAGAGAGCGAGGACTGTTCCACCGACCCATGGGTCTCCTTCAGCCCCTTTAGCCAGCTCAACAAACGGGTAGAATCTCTCTGTTTAAAAGGACCACTGGCATCATCACCACAACCCACCATAGTACAGTAATATAACCACATGAAAAAGTGCACTAAGTACGAATTTCACCAAGCTGATCAAATTCCCATTTACTTTGGCCTCTGATAGACTTTTTTGACAGTTTGACTGTAAAACCGGAATAGTGGGAATAAGGGCGTTGTGCCTGTGTTTGGACTCAGATCTCTTCGTACAAGGTATACCGTTAAATTTAATAATAAAAGGCAAAGATTAGATACCAGTTTGTCCGGTAGTTTATCATCTCTGCGTTGGGCCTCCCACACCTGCATGGCACAGGTCATGAACTCATCAAAACCAGCCGTAGGGGACAGATGATAGAGCATGGGACCGTACCCCATCATAGCATCGTGGAAACAGGCTACTTGGTCTATCTCGGTGTCATTCTCTCCAGCAGATATGGAGGCCAGCTCAACAAACACCTTTACATCGCTCATATCTGTTGAGGAAATAAGAAACATAGAACAATTACAGGAGCTAATTTAATCTTTATAAATAAATACAGAAAAAAGGATCTGAACTAAATATGCTATTGAATGACATTTATTATGACTGTGTCTTACTCTTTAAGTTGTCCTTGACCCAGGTAACCAGGGATTGGCTCTCAAGGAACTCCTCCAGACAGGCAGTTTGCTCTGAAGTGACTGCGGATAGCTGTTTCTTGGCACTGAGCAAATCATCAGTAAGGGACCCCAGGACTCCTTGTTTAAATGTTTCTTCTTCCTGTTAAATGTGTGTTTCAAGAAAACTATAAAATACATGTGCAAATAGACTATATTACTGAAGTATGATGCAAGATCATGACACTGTTACCAGTTTAGTGAGAGATTGGATCGCACTGAAGTCGCCAGAAAGCTCCATTTTGTCAGCTATTTTTAGCACTACACTGGCTGCACCTGCTGCTTTGTGAAGTTGTCGATACTCCTGGATTTGATTGACCCTCAAGTCCACCCAGTTCTTCTCAAGACCAAGGCTTTTCCATTGTGAGGATACCGTAAACATCAAGTTCAGCTCCTTTTTCACAAATTCCCCGTCACCCTGGTCACCTGTGTCCAGCAACACTTGGTCAAGCTGTTCAAAAGTGATGTTGGCACTTGCAATTGTGAGGACAAGCTTGTTGTAGTCTTTTAGTAATGGCTGCCAGATTGTTTCATGAACCTGGGATAGTGTGATTGGAACAGGCTCAGTGCTGCGTTGATCCATTGAAGCGACCCTGGCAGCGCCTTGGACCCAGAATCCGAGGATCAAGCTGCTTTGATGGTAGAAAAACATTTCCCTGGCCATTTTCAGAACATCTGGAGTGGTGTGGTACCAGAGGACTGTGTCTGGATCTCTCTCACTTGACTTATTCTTGTGATCAAAAGGCTGAACCAGCACCAGTCTGTTCAGATTTATTGACTGGAGATCTTGTTTATGTTTTTCCTGGAGGGTAGAAATCTCAGGAACTAGAAAAAAGCAGAAGCTAGTTATTGAAAAATCCCAATAATAAAATGACAGACAATACAGAAGACAACTCTAAGCCAAGCTTCTATATTCCATTTTTTTAAATAAGTAAACAACATACTATCATTCTATTTGCCCTCACCTGTGATACTTTCTGTAACTTTCGCCACCATCTTTATCAGTGTCTCCATGCACTGTTTTTGCCGAACAAAATATTTATGTTCTCTTTCCCGCCGACTCAGCACAGCCTCTACATCCCCAGGCAAAGCTTCCAACGTGATATTTTTCTTAACTGTGAAAATTGATTGATCAAAAGGGTGTGTTGTTATTTAAAGAGAAAGTGGCCATACCAAAAAATAAACATTCATTCACATCAACAAACCAAGATTTGAGAGGGCTTCTTACATTGGTTGTACAGTTTCTTAAATTGCTGTTTATACTCGAGTGTGACCTTTAGGTGCCCTAGTGGTACATCTCCCTGAAGCAGGGACTCCACCAGTGATGCCATTGTGTTCTCACAGTTTTGAACAAGCTGCTGTGCCACATCATCTAACTGCATTTCCTTAAAATCTGCTGGAACAGAAAGATTAACTATCACCAGAAATCAAGAACATTAGAAATAGTAATCACAAAAATATAAGTAATCACAAATTAATGAATGACCAAATGAAGATACCGTGGCAAAGAAGGTAGTTCATGGCTGACTGTGGATTAAGCAGCTGGACTACAGAGTTGTTTTTGAAGCGTTCTGTTGACTCCACTATGATGGAGGACAGCACTTGTGGAGGAAGCACTTTCACTTTACTGGTAAGAGCAAGCAACAGATTCCCCTCTTTCTCTGCCTGAAAAACATTTCAATGCTGTTTTATACAAGATTGGGATATAAAAATAATGTGATAATAAAATAAATAATAATAGAAATGATTAAATCTCATTTGCAGTCCTAAAAGTTACAATCACAAACTAAATGTCCAAGAACCATAGCATATCAATAGACGTTCTATGAAGTTTGCCTGGTCAACGAGAACCATTAAGGTATACGTGTATGTTTATAATGAATAGAGACCTTTTTGTGGTGAATGTGACATGCCCTCTAACATTACCTGACAGACTTTCTTGATAGCAGACTGACACAGCTTGTGGAAACAGCTTTGTATGACCTCACTGCATTGACTTAAAGCACCTGAGGATGACTCAAGGCAGCATATGGTTATTTGGTCTTCCTCGCTGGCCTGTAGGAGAACACCAACACCCTGAATGATGAGTGTGTATGAGAGGCCTTCTGTTTGATAGTATTGTAGTATTGTATTGTAGTGTAGTTCCTCACTGCTAACATAGCTAGCATAGCTAGCATAGCTAGCACTATGGTACTCCTCATTCACATACATAAGAGATACATCCAGAGAGATTACTTCAGTATCTCATACCGTGGAAATCCTCTTGTTCAAGTCTCTCTCTACCCTGGACCTCCATTGGGATGAAACAGCCTGAAGAGAGCACTCCACCTTCAGCAGTGCATCCCACATCTAGCAAAACAGCAATTTTAGTTTTACTTCTAATCCCACAAGTATCATGACAATGTCTGACTTCATTGATTAAAATATTAATCAAAAATGATATTGCTTGAATAAATTTGACTGCAATGTGTCATTTTGTATAGCATGTACCTCAATTTCTTTGGGGTAGGTAAGTGTTTTAGACTGTTTTAGTAGGGGGTTACTGAGTAGCCCATCTCGCCACTCTCTGATGTGTTGTTGGACTTGTTGGACTTGTGTTTTATTCAAGAACTGTGCGTCAGAGGTTTGTTGCTCATTTTCCTGGTAAGCAAAGTTAGAATACAGTAAAATAACAAATAACTCTAAGCATATACCAGCATAGCTATCACCTTGAAAACCATGTTCAAGTGCTCAAATGCAGGAATTATCCTTCCTGGGAGGGCATGACATAGAATAGCTGCCCAGAAATTTCTCAATGGATTTTAGGGAACAGATACATACTGTAGAACATATCATTCTCTAACATTGACAATTCAAAAGTAGAGGATTATTACCTCTTTTCTCAATCCTGCGTTCAAAATCTCTACCAACTTCAGCATCAGCTGGTAGGAAAGCACTGCTGTTTTGTAGTGCGGAACAAGTCGCACGATTCTGCATGTGGCTTTAACCACACTGATGCCACTCTTGAAAATCGACTCAAAGTTTTCAGATTCCACAATTCTATTGACCCAATAAAGAATTAGATGGAGCACACCTTAATATAATGAGTTAAATGCGTCAGAATTAGAATTTGCGTTACCTCTCTTTTTCCTTTTCTACCTTCATAAGTATATGGGTCAGGAGTTTTTGAGTACACTGCTTATTGAGAGAGCACACAAAACATCACAACGCGTTTTTTGGTTTTTCCTATAATGCAAAAGAATACAAGATCAATTTGTACATTGCTAACCTGCACATTCACATCACTTTTGATGTTATCCATGTTCCCGAAATTCTGAAGCCTGTATAAAACACCCTGGATCAAGAGTTCTGGAGCTATGCTAGTCAGGTCAGAGAACTGTGGAATGTCGTCAGATGCAACCAGGGACAGCCAGCTTATCAATATCAGAGGAAGCTCTTCAGCGATAGGCAAGTTATCCTTGATCAGAGACATGATCAATCTGAGAAAAAGAAAGCATCTGGTTCAAATCTAAAGCACAATGTGAGGAAATTAACATTGATTGGAGGTGCACTTACTTTCTTTTGTCAGAAAAGGCTTTAATCTTCTCTCTGAACATGACACATTTGCTGTTATCCAGCCCTGACCATTTCTCCTCTTCAGTAGTTGGGCCTACTTTAGCAACATCAGCCACAGGCTGTTTGACTTTGTGAAGCAATGGTATCAGAAGAATCACTTCTGATACCATTTGCTGTGCACAATGGTTTATCAAAGCCAACAGAGTGCTGAAAATACATTAACATTAATCACAGATAAGATATATAAATCCTGAGTCACTACTGAGACTATATTTAATAAAGTTAGGGCAAAACTGACATGTGTGGATTAGGGAAAGCGCTGGATATTTCCTCCATGATATTGTTGTTTATTGTTGTTTCTGAGACCAGCTGGCAAAGGGTAGCCAAGCCATTAACCCCAAGGTCTATATCACATCTTCTGCTAATAATGAACACAGACAAATATAGAACAATAGAACTGCATCTCTTTCTGAGTCCCGAAGATGTCCCCTCTCCTGTTAATATGTGCAACAAATGCTGTGAAATCAGCTCTGACACCTGACAGCAAAGAAAGATGTGTTAGTTTCAATTACTATTAAAATGTCCAGTACAAATAATGGATTGAAGCAATATTGAATTATATTGTTGAAACTAACCTTGACCATTTGTGGTTGTGAATTGTCTGTGTAATAAACCACTCTTTGGTGAACAGAACCGAAACGTTCAATAAAAAGTCTCAATCTCCCACACAAATCCTGAGTGCTTTCTTTGTCTGATGGAGACCACTTGTGGAAGACTCT
>JAODUG010000011.1:2624348-2652820 GCA_027564795.1 Aphredoderus sayanus
AAGACAAAACTGTAGCTGATCTGAAAAAAAGAAATATTCATCCCAAACTGTAATAGCAGGAAAATTACCTATGTCAAGTTTAGACTTTGCATAGAGAGAAGATTTCCATGTCAAACAAATGTTTTTAAACCCTTGTGATGTCCTTAATAATATCGTATTTGGTCACCAGGCGGGGCCATCTGATTCTGTTTGATTTTGTGTGTTTTTTAATTGTAATTGCTGTGTGTATTTATTTTTTTTCTTATTTATTTCTTTATGTATGCCCAGCAGGAGGCAACGAATGCGAACAATTTCCATTGGAGTGTCCAGACACTATTCACCAACTGAATTTTGCGTCGGGTTACACCAGTCTACCTGGTCAGAGGAGCGGCAGAGGAAACCTACAGTAGCTAGCCTTTGTCGGTTGCCGTGGTGATGTCTGGACCAAATGTGCGTGGCTTAATTGTGAGGTGCTGGGAGCTGCATCACGGCCTTTATGCTAATACAAACCCTGATCATCACAGATACAGTAAGATGAGTCATTCTAATGTGTCTCTCCACTCCTACACACTCAGGCCATTAAGTACACAAACATGGCAGTGGTGGTGTGTGATTGAAGATATGATGTACTCACAACCCACTCGGTCACGTCCAAGGATCACATGAAAGCAGTTAGAGCATTAATGACTCAACAAAATATGTCTGAGCATCCATTATGAATTGAACTAGCTAGTACAAGGGGAAAGTAGTACGTATGGCCACGCATGTTATGAGCGCATGGTTCCAAAAGACGTCCAGTATGTACTGTTCATCCCACGCTTCCTCCTCCTCATCCTCCCGTCCTTCCCTGGGCCCAGGGGCTGACGTGTGTGGCTGTCGGCGTCTCTCGTCATGGCAACAACTAGGCACTGTCAGTTGTGGTGGGAAGGGGGTGGGGGGGAGGCATGATCTGCTCCTCGACTCTGTGTTTGTGTTGCACGTTCATTCTCAGGTGTTGGGATAGAGGGCGAAGGTATTTCTCACAGTGGGCAAGGTGTGTAAAAAGGTGAGCGTTTATTTATTGGGGACATGAGAGCCTACTTGGTCTGGGTGTTGGCCTCCCCGCCGGAAGGTCGTGGGCTAGAGCCCCTGTGTTGGCCTACCTGTAAGCCTCCTTGAGCAAGATGCCTGACGCCCTCACCTGCTCCTTGTTAATACTTGCAGTTGTAGTCACTGTAAGTCGCTTTGGATAAAAGCGCCTGCTAAATGACCTAATTGTAATTGTATTGACGCAGCCGTTGAGGTCATGCACAAACTGCTTGCAGCTTCTGCTGCAAGCAGTTCCTCTCAAACGAGGGATTTTGCTGTGATCATAGGCAAACCTCTATTTCGGCTGGGAGATAATACTGTGCCCACAAGTACAAGATCTTACACGCAAGCGCTTTAACCTTGGCCTTTGCATGGGGATGGGGCATGACCTAACATCATGCGATCAGATTTTATAGCTTCACCTGGCTGGAGTGTTTGGAGGTCAGGCAGTGAGTTGTAGAGTAATATATCCAGGATGTGGCTGGCCTCACAGAAGGTGAGAGAAGCAAAGTGTTGGCCAGATCTCTGTCAGGGCGAACGCTCACTCTCCGCAACTATTCCATCCTCTCCACAGCTGTTGTTTTCTCTCTCCTCCCTGAACTGAGCCTGCCCCACTCCCTCTGTTAACCATGCTGGTCAGTGAATAACCCCCCCCCCCCCTTCCCCATGTGAATGGCTAATCCCTCTCTTTATTTATCTGTTGATATCTGCCACACACAGCAATGCCGCCTTATCCTACTGTATATGCTTTTGTGGTGCCCTTTTAATGGTGCACAATGTCTTTGTGTATCTCGCATCCTGTTGCATTCACAGAGCAGCGGAACCCTCCTGACAACGCGAAGGTTTTCTTCTCAATGTTTGCACAATGCTTTGTGCGTTTGAAGGTCACGGTGTACTGTGAACGTGACGAGATAAATACGGCCCACCTCTTTTAAAAAGGAAAATGCTTCTTCATATTTTTATATCCTATACTGTTTTTTTATTTTTATCTTTTTATTTATTACTTTTGTTCCAAGGGCAAGACAAAACATAACATCAACAACTTAAACCCATGTGCATCACAGTCTGATTTAGCTGAATTGCTGCCGGCATATAAGGGCGACAGACCAGGTGGGGGAGAGTGGACAGTAGGGCCGCCGCGGTCAGCCAGGCGGAGAAGGCCGTGAGGGATTCACCGTTCCTGAGAGACTTCGTGTTCTTAGGCATCCTCTCCTCCTCCGCCTTAAGCCGGTTCAATAGTACTTATATCCTGTCAAAGCAAATCAGTCAGTCTCGCTCACGTTAGCTAAATAAGTTAAACGTGCACGTGTCACAGAGTCCTTCCAAGACAGCAGTTTGTCCTTACACAGAACAGTGCGATCAACTGTAGCACAGCTGTTCAAAGTCAACACTGTCACTAAACAGTGTGTCAATAAACACGGTAATCCCAATTCGTTACTTAACCTAGATTTGACCACAACAGGTCAGTAGCCGGTGTAAGGTTGTAAGAGATGTATCGATGACAGTCTCGTGCACAGACGTGTGGCTTGGCATGCCACAGATCCATGCTTTCTCCTAATCCCCCATGGAAATTGTGACAGGTCGAGGGCTCTTCCTTGCATTGCTGTGTGTTGGAATACTTGTGAGTCACATTGCTCTGCTGTGGACACGAGACAGGGTTTGCTTTCACAATGGCAGCCTGACTGGATCTGAATGAGTGGGGGTGGATCCAATGTACAACATACAGTGTGAAATGTACATTTTATTTAAAGGAATTCTCCTTAGGTTTTGACATGTGGGGCTCTGAGGGTGCTGTTATACAACTGATGATTGTACAATAGCATTAACTAAATCAATAAATACATACAGTAGCTACTGTATTACATCCATGTCCTTTCATTGTTGGCTTGATGGCTGTATAATACTGTACATACATTATTTTAGATTTAAAAAGGGACA
Organism: Aphredoderus sayanus; assembly: GCA_027564795.1. Lineage (NCBI taxonomy): Eukaryota > Metazoa > Chordata > Actinopteri > Percopsiformes > Aphredoderidae > Aphredoderus > Aphredoderus sayanus. The sequence goes on from JAODUG010000011.1 coordinate 2,627,334, forward strand.
TGTTTATTCGCCAACGTTGGGGTTGTTAATATTGATAATTAATGGCACACTTCTCATTGTTAATATGTGAAACAATCCTTTGGAAATCGCAATCATGTCACAAGACCCCACCCACATTACCACATAATTATTATTTATACCTTCAAATTGTATATATACAGTATATATAATATGTATATTTGGGCTTGCATTCCTGTGTATTGTATTTCTGGTTTACACATTTGTTCTCCGACTGTATGATCTTTTTGATAGCTTGATAGATTTGGTAAAGAGAAAAATTTAAGATTCTTGCTGACTACTATAACCTCCCTATCATTTGTTTTGTTTTGTTTATTTTGGGCTGTTTTCTCCGTGGTTTAATCCATTAATTTGCTTGTTATGATTTAGTTAAAGTAGAAAGGTATGGGAGCATGTTTATGGCAAGACTAAATATAGACATAAAGAGATAATGTAATGCCTAAAGTCAATCACAAATCAATATAGTGTGTCGATATGGTTCAGCATTAACTAAATATAGCTTGCTATATATACATCTGGCTTTTGTTTGTCTGTCTGGAGTTCTGTATTGAGGATTAAATGAATGGCTGTGTGTTGATAGGTCAATGCTGTCATCCTGTTTGAGGTCACCAACTTGAAAACGATGATGGAGTTTAAGCCCACATTCCTCTTGCTACTCCAGGCAGTGTAGTTATGACAAGCATGAGGCTGTGCTACAAATCTGTATCTGAGCCAGGTACATTGTGCTCACTGGGCTGTTGCATAATATAATTTTGCTGCTCGGGTGCTATACAGGATACAGAACATTGTTGCTTGCTTCCAAACTTAGCAATATCAAATACATGTTTTACTGTAAATTCAAGTACAATTCAATTGTATTCTGTAATCAGATAATGCTGTTAATGTTTTTCTGTGTAATTGTTTGCAGAAAAACATTATCGGTCGTGTGTTTAAGTGTTTAATTTATTGTTTTCTACAGTATAAAGAGTCTCTGGTTGAACTATCCTTTCTGCTGGTTATATGGTATGAATCAACAGGTCATAAAAATGTTAACTGAAAATGTGTAAATTAATTTCCTTTTGAATGTCCTCGTCTACAGTATACTAAAGAAACATATATTAAAGTATAAGCCGCTATTCCAATTTACATTCAAATACAATATTGACCTACAGTAAAGCTGCATGTGTTGTTGTTATTGTACCATTCTTGTTAGTTTTTGCTCACTTGACGTAATGCAGCGGCGAGAAAAATGTTTTCACTGATTCAATTTGTCGGATGTTACTAGGCGACTCGTGTGTGTGTGATATCTACATCGCGTTCTATAAAAAGAACATGTGGAGTGAGATTGAATTAACAAAACAATGCATCTGTGTAATGATGATGATTACATAATGAAATTGCTTCCTAATTGCTTGTTATTGTTTGTGCGTGTCAGTGGAATGGGAAACAATGGTCTTTGTACTGTGAGGTGGACAACCACACCAGTGGCTTGTCACCCTCGCTATAGCATTGTCACCCAGTAGCGGTGCTACACAATAGGCTAAATAACTGAGCTGGTACATAGTTACTTTGCCATCACACACATTCTTCTTCTTTTTTTGTCCAACTCATGTTCTGCGGGAGGGGGTTTGATGGGCTGAATAATAGGAGGATCACAACTGGAATTTGTTAAACAAACTGTGGCTCTTTGCCGTGAAAACCTTTGTTGGCCAACCACATCACGGCATTGTCCATCGAGCTGTAACAAACGAATGTAAAGCCACACCGAAAGTGACTTATGCAGTTATCGTGAGAAAAGAAAACTATTTAAAGGTTTGTTTAAGTTGGGTAGGGGGGGAGGGACAGAGATTATCACAACTGTTATAAAAAACAGGCAGCTACCTCTTGCAATCATAGGGGCCACCAATCTGTCCGGTTTGGTTACAAATCCCTTACGGACAACTTTTGAAATGTATTTGTTGACCTTAAATCAAACTAACCTAAACTCTCGATATCAGGATGGTCTCGCGAGCTTCAGTTTAACTTCACCATGAGAATCAGTCTGGAATTTAGAATTTATTCGAATTTATTATTTATCAGAATTAGAATTTAGCAAAGAATGTCACTAAAGGCTTTCCTCGAAGAAAAAATGCTTTCACTCTTGTCTTGACTGGCTTTGGCAAGAATTTATTGTGTGCATTGAACTATACTGTATATGGTTATTTGTAACAACCATCTGGCGTGGAAGGTTAAAATCAAATTGGTTTTCAAACAAAAATGAACAAAATAGGGTTTCCAAAAGCCATTTTAGCATAGCTGATCCATGAAAGCAAACGTTGTCGTACTTAATTATAGAAGACACCCACCACACCCCTCAGCTGCATGCTGTGTCATAGGACTGTTCCATTTTACTCATCGCAAATCACAGTTCACAATCATATCTAGGAGAACGCTTTGCACCCCAGCTTGTTTCCTATGTCCTCTTCGTTTGTCAGCACACACAGGGAGGCTATAAGCCCCGCTGCCCAAGGCCAGGCTATAAATGAGACCTGTGCTCTATTTGTCAAGGGCTAAAGCCCGCTGTCGTGGCTCGGGTTGCTGCAACCAGCTGTAGCCTCCCCTGGACCTAGCCCCCAGTTAACCCCCATCGCCACCATCACCAGTAGGATTATGGTTGAACTTGCCTTTAACGGGTCACTGGGTGTTTTGTGTGTGTGTGTGTCTGTGTGTGCGTGTGTCTGTGTGTGTGTGTGTGCGTGTGTGTGTGTGTGTGTGTGTGTGTGTGTGTGCAGGGAATCCTCAGGGCGGAAAGAAAACTACAGTAGTTAACCATTCTTGTCATGCGTAAAAGCAATCTATGTTTTTCACTAAATTGCCAAGAGGGCAGCAACCCCATACTGTGACTTTGTAAAGTCTGGATATGGTTAACCATTTCTGAAGTTGACTAGTTATACTTCTTGCTTTGCAATGCATTCCATAGTGCAAATTATGGGGGACATACAGTACAGCATGGTCAATTTATTGTATTGCAGAGAATGAAGAGTTAATTCACTACAGACAAGAGAGTTGCTTTAAATGTTCATTGTGTGGTCAATGAGTTTGACACTACCGCTGTTTAGAATGAATCACTTTTCCTTGCATATTTCTTCTTACCTGGGATGGACCACCGTTTTTTCTAGCATTTACCAATACATAATAAAAACTGTTATTACACCATGCTAATTACACTATGGTAACACTATGGTAATATCATTTAATTGTATTTTCCTGCCAGTCATATTCTGGTCAACAGCAGAAGACAATTATTAGGCCTATTAATTATTCAAAATGTGACTTTGTAAGTTGTGCTTGGAGTTTTACCAGAGTGCTGTTTCTGACTAGGTGAGGAATAGGTGAGTAATAATGCATTCGTCCGCCATTTGAGCATTTCCAATTAAGACGGTGATTAATATTTAGAAAAGATTAGATTTACTAGTGTTGTCTTCCTGAAACTGATCGAAAAGATCAAAGCTATTGGGGAACATTATAGAAATATGAAAGGAGGGTTTTCACCTAGGGTGCCAGATTGGCCAGAAACGCTCCTGCTAAGAGTTTAAAGTTAAGAGGGAAACCATTTTTGTTGTATATTTTCACAGTGTTTGGTCTAACATCAAAGATGAGTCAATAGCATTGGACAGAAGATTCAAAGAAGTGAGACGCAGTGAGTATATTATTTTTTAAGCCCACTGGATAGTACAGTATAGTCCGCAGAAAACTTCCACCTGCATGGCAGTTATATGACGTAAACACAGCCTCATTTACAGCCAACAACCCAACATTGCTCCATCCCGCATCTCTTCACAACAGCTCAATAATGAACAACATTAGCATGGAGTAGTCTTTATTTGTCACGTGTCTCACACATGCAGATAGACCACTTCTTTTAACCCATCCCTTAAGGAGTACGAGTACTATGTAGGCTGCTAATAACAGTGCCATGGGAGTATCACTAATGCAATTATACAGTATACCGTACTTCAGTATTATCCTGCAGGGGAGGGGTGTGCTCTCAGAGAAACTAGTGTTACAAAATGTTGACGTTTTGGTTTCACCTAGCACTGCAAATCTGTTAATAGACTCAATTTGAGGAAAATCTTTTGAGGAAGTCAACATTTAAAGTTAGCTTTACTGGTAAATGACCCAGCATGGGAGAGTTTAGCCTGAGGCTAGCTTGCTTGCAGCTTCCTCTGTCCCTTGCCTTTGAGGATGGTTTTGTCTGGCAAAGCAGGACTCTGTGTGAAGCAGGAAGACTTCACTCCACCAAAAGACAAAACACACGTGGGATCACAGGTCTGGGCCAGCACTGAGTCTGTCTCAAATCCAGGTTCCCAGAAGCTTCAATAAAAGAGGGCGGTTCCGGTTATAGTTTCAGAGTACAGATTGTGTTTGTGTTGCGATTAGAACCGTTTTCGTCCTACATTGTTGTTTCCAGGATTGCCGCTCATCGAGCTCGAGAGCATGTTAAAAGCATAAACAAATACAGGCCAAATGTAAACTTCTCAGATATTTGATATCTTGGGGGTTTTACACAGAAATATCGGAGGTCTTACCTTTGGGTGCTTTCTCATTGTGTACACAAGGTTATTGTTTTCATAAACAAGGAGTGAAGGGGAAAACAAAACGAGTCCACCTACTGCAACAAATACACAGTACCACCCTGTTACAGTGTACAGGACTTAACAATGTGCCACTTTTCTTCCTTTCACAAAGGAAGTAACCTCAATGTGCCTTTCCTGGTCGAAACTTTAAATTAATAATTCAATAAATAAATGTAATATTAAATGGTGAGACCGGAAAGTAGCGCCTTACTTTCCCACTGACGCTGGATCCTTGGGGATCAACTGAGGCAGCTCACAGTATTCAAAGTAAGATGTATTTAAAACGCTCTAAAGCAATGTGAGTAGAGAAAGGTGAACTGCCTAATGCTCAAACACACTTTATCTGTTGGGTTTTGTCCAGGATAACTTTTTTATTTTTATTTTAGTGATTGACTTTCTCTCTTTCTCAGATCGATTATCAGATACTGTAACTGCTTAATGTCAGATGAACACACACACACACACACACCCACACACACACAATTGCAGCCGAAGCTCGACTCTGCAGTTCTGACTCCAGAAGTTGATGTTAGTGTCAGTCTTCCTTAGCTGTAAACGGGGGAATTTTCCATGCAGTTGGGTTAAGGTCCAATCCCCCACCTTCCCCACAGATCCCAGCTCTCCCAGCAACACAAGGAGAGACATACAGTAGGCTCATGAAGGAGAAGACAAGTGTCAAGCTTTTTGAAGTAAGAATGTTTCCAAGTCGCTAAGTGCTTTCCTTTGCCCTAGTGTCCATGTGAGAGTGATTTAATCGCCTGCTCAATAGAACTGAATAATTACAACATCCTTATTACAACATATCAAATCAATCATAACATGTACAAATAAAACGCGTTTGTTATTAGGAAATTCATTTCATAGATATTATTGTCAGGACAGATGACAGACAGATATATTTCCACTTTCTGTGAAACACCAGCTGCAAGGGACTGCAGCGTAAATCCAACTTACAAGAACTGACCAGCTGAGGTGACCGGGGAGTGCAGATAGCTGGGAGATGGAAGACAGGAAGAGGCATATGTTAACACAATATCTGTCAAGAGCGCAAGAGAAAAGAGGACATGCTAATCCCTGTTGCGTTAGCAAAGGACGCAGAACAGCATGGCTGGATAGTCTCATAGGCGTACACTCGTGCTGATACTCATTGGCTCGGACGAGCATCAAAAGCCTTCCATAGACTGTAATCAGCTCTGGGTATACATACTGTATTTACTGACCAATTAGGTTTATATAAGATTGGCAGAGACCACTTTATCTAAGTAACAATACATTGTGCAGTCCATGCTTTAATCTCTGATAGCAGTCATAATTAATTTGTATCTGTACTGATAATTGCAACATATTGGGATGGTCTTTGATGGTTTTGCTTTCAATATAAATGTTTCTTTTAGGACTTTTTAACATTGAGGAACAAAACTTCAGTCTATAACTCATTTATGTTTTATTGAAAAAAAAGAGAAAATATAATAACATGTACAATAATAACAATATTATTAATAAAAAAAACTGTACATTCTGTGGTTTTTCAATATATTTGGAAGACTGATACAAAATTACTGCAAGGGTGTATTTACACATTTCTGAACTCTGTGGCCTATAGACCTTCCATCATTTAAAAAAAAGAGATGATAGATTCTTCATATGCCTGGGTTACAGTACATTTGGCTTTGAACAATGCTTTCAAATCCTACTTTCCCAAATTAAAAAATTGCATAAAATGGAAAATTATTTAAAAAAAAGTAATAACAGGCCAATCCATAGTCTGCATACAAGTCTATGTGTACAGCAATTGTGTTAAGAAACTACAATTGATTTAATTGATTTATGTGACATGATATTTTCTCAGCATTGGTGTCAAAGTGACAGGACTACTCAGTGTTTAACTGCCCATAACACTAAAGTAATATCAAAAGGGATAAATGCTTATAATTTAATAATTTAGTTCCTTGTTTATAACCTGCTTGCAGACTTAGAAAAGTAACTTTTCAATGACAATTGTTTTGAACACCTATAGCTGGTTGAAACATTAATATGCCTATAACGTACTAATGCTTAGGTCAGTTTATTGTACAGGACATACAGTATGTGTATGTGATGCTACTGTAGTTGACTGGACCTGCTAGTCTGTGTGATCTTGGTTGCTCACAAATCTTCAAGATTTTCCTTTTATCTACTTTTTTCTTTAGTAATGAGGCTTGATGAAGTGGCTCAAGATAAGTATCGACATAAATGATAACATGTACACAGGTTCTCAAAAAACAAAACCTTTCTGCTCAACTCAAAATGTCTAAATGTTCTACTCACATCTGTACCAACTGAATTAATCAATCATTTAAAGAAACACATAACTGTGATAAAATTTTGAATAATAATAATAGTCTTTGGCATTTGTTATCAACCCATACAATGAATATCATAGCAGCATGTTTAAGAACATTTGTATTCCCCCCCCCCTCCCCTTTTATGTTTTGTTTTGTTGGTTTAAATATCTCATTTTGATTCCATTAATACTACCCGGCTAAATTCATTGACAGAAACAGGCATGCTTCTATCAGTTTGGCCAGCAGGCCCTTCACCTTGATAACTGAAAGGAAGAAAAAAAGAACAGGTGTTCTTAAGTCAAACAAATCATTTCAGTATTTTGCAAAGTTGGATCCAAGCAGATGTAACTATTGCTTATCTACTTAATTCCATATAGAATGTGGTAGTTTAATATTGCCTTCCTTTGGTAAGACGAATACGTCTATGAGACCAGCTCATAGTAAAACTGCTGTACCTTATTTACTACAGACATTTTACCTTAAATAAATATCTGTAGAAAGAAATACCTACTTTAGATTGTTTTAGCTACATCAAGATTTTCTTTTAAATCTGTCACAATAGCAGTAGGTGCACTTGGTTAATTTTTGGTTTCTGTATTTCAATGTATGGATAAAAATAAAGCGTTTGGTGAAAGGGCCATATTTCAATGTAAGGAAATCTTCTATAATACAAGTGTTTGCATTTTAAAAACTGTATACACACTATTGAAAATAAATGTAATTTTTCCCAGGAAACAACTAACGTGCAAATTAGCAATGAAAATCTCGGTAGCTCTCAAGGTATAAGAGCGTGAGATGTGTCAAAGAAGACTTTGGGGGTACTTTTTCAAATTTTCACTCATTACTGTGCGTTAAGTAGGGCTATAGGTTTAGCAGCACTCTCAATAATAATAATAATAATAATAATAATAATAATAATAATAATAATAATACGTCTTGTTCTTAAAACTTGCTGGACAGAAAAACAGAATCATGCCTGCAATTTTCAAGTTATCTCACAAACCCCCTTCCTTCATGTATCTTTGCAGTGCGTAGACACTACAGAGACGCGTGTGTCAGGGACATAATGCAGGAATCTTCCTTCAACATGCACACGGTCCATAGTGCTGTGTTTTGTCATGCTGTATGCCAGTCTAAGTATAAATAACTCCCGCATACAAGGGCTCAATGTAACGTCCCCCGCTCCACAGCAGTACCGTCCGCTTGACCTTGCCCTCCACCCAAGGCTCCTTGCCCCCCTCCCCCATTTCAAAGAGGGGAAAGAGCCCATTCTGGAATCCAGAGAGAGTGTTTTGTGATCAGTTTCTGGAGTTGGCGTGTCCCCGGGACCCGGCGGGGGGGAAGGGGGGTCCCCAACGGTCATATTTCGGACTCGCGCCTCAGCGGCCGGGGCTCCAGGGGCACCGCGGCCTGCCGGTGCTCGCTCTCCGAGAGGCTGTCCGTCTGCGTGCCGTCGGGGCCGACGCTGCCCCCGTTGCCCTCGTCCGTGTCTTCCTTGCTCTCCAGCGCCAGCTCGTTCTCGTAGCAGAAGGAGTTGGAGGTGGACAGGATGTACTTCTTCTCCGCCAGGTCCCGGGCGCTGCACAGCGGCGTGCAGGGCACCTCGTATGTCTTGTGGAAGCGCGAGTAGTCCACCTTGTAGTAGCTCTTCTCCTCGAAGAGCACCGGCTCGAAGCGGTGGCCCCAGAGGATCTCGCCGGCGAGGTAGGAGCTGCGGCACTGCGTGGTCATGGCCGTGGCCTCCACCATGCCCTCCAGGATCACCACGACCTCGAAGTCGGCCGCCTCCAGCTCCTGCTTGCTCATGTCGTAGAAGGGGCTGCCGGCGTTGATCTCGTGCACGATGGTGATGGGCGACACCAGGAAGATGCGGTCCACGCCGCTGTCGAAGCCCACGTCGATGTCCGCCTGGTCCAGGGGGATGAACTCCCCCTCGGCCGTGGTGCGCGACTTGAGGAGCTGCGCCCGCACGTGGGCCTCCACCAGGTGGCTCTTGCGCAGGTTGCCCACGCGCCACATCAGGCACAGCTTGTTGTCCCTCATGGCCACCGTGGCGTTGTGGCTGAACACCAGCGTCTCGTTGCGCTTCTTGGGCTTGGCCATCTTGGCCATGACGGCGCCGATGATGAAGGCGTCGATGACGCAGCCCACGATGCTCTGGAGGACCACGGTGAACACCGCCACGGGGCACTCGTCCGTCACGTACCTGTAGCCGTAGCCGATGGTGGTCTGCGTCTCGATGGAGAACAGGAAGGCGGCGGTGAAGCTGCCCACGTTGGAGACGCAGGCCTGCGCCTCGCCGTCCAGGTCGCCGTGGAAGACGGCCACCAGCCAGAAGACGCAGCCGAAGAACAGCCAGGAGAGCAGGAAGGTGGCGCAGAAGATGACGAGCATCCAACGCCAGCGCACGTCCACGCACGTGGTGAAGATGTCGGCCAGGTAGCGCTGGCGCTTCTCGCTCACGTTGACGAACTGCACGTTGCAGTGGCCGTCCTTCTTGACGAAGCGGCTGTGCGGCGGCTGGTGCCGCGTGTGCACCGGGCCCTTGCCCGTGCCGCCGTAGCCGTTGGCGACCGCCCGGGCGGCCGGCGGCGCGCCGTCCTCCTCGGACGACACGATGCTGTAGCGGTCGGCGCGCGCGCTGCCCATCGCCTCGGCCGGGGAGGGCTGCGCTGCTTCTGCTTTGGAAAACAGTCTGAGTTTTTGGAAGAAGCGTTGGAGAAACAGCTTTGAAGCCAGTTGGTGGGTTCGACTCGGGCAGGAAATGGTGGCGGGGGAAACGAGGGGCTGCCTCTTCTTCGTCCTGGCGGGGAGTCGGCAGGGCCGAGGGTGAGCGGGTCACTCCTCCTTCGTCGGGCGTTTGGACCTCATCAACTATGCATGCTGGGAGCAACAGAAACACAGGACGCGCATTAGATATGCCGTACTGTACAGTATCGGCTTCTGAGACACAGGTTAACAGCAGGGCTAACAGCAGGGTGAATTCAAAAAAGACATCTGTGTTACCGGTATCTATGTCATTATTGACGTTACGCTGCAGTGTCTGAGAAGAGTCTTCAAACATTCATTTCCCAGGGCCGAAAAGAAAGTACCTTGATCATGCCAACAATTCATTTCATTCAGTTATGACGGAAGAACAGGGCTATTTAGCCATGGTTTGACTTTTCAACCTTTTGCTGAATGAGACCATGGAGACTATGGTCTTAATATTAATATATAAAGCAGACTTGTTTGTTTTGGCTGTGCTGTGTTTACATGTTAACGTCTTCTGTGCTGTGGTGCTTTTGGGACCTTACAAACTATTTAGATTTTACTGTGGTTGGATCAAACACAATAACAAACAACATGCACATAGCATTCGTCTGTTCATGTTTTCAGTACATTGGGGCCAACGAACAGAACATGCACAGGTGTAAATGATAAAGGAATTGAAAAGTTGCCAAAGAAACATGACTATGGGAGCAAGTCGAGCGCACCAAATTGTTTATCACATTACATAAGGCGCAAAGTCCAGGTCATTGTTTAGCGGTGCATTATTAATGCTGTATTCACATCTTTTGTCTTAACGGCACATGAACATCTTTGTCTTGGCAGTGTATGAAATAAAATAAAAACTGTTGTTTTTTGCCTGTTATGAAGTATCTTGAAATTTTGTGAATCTTGTGAAAATCGAAAGTGAATGATTTCAGGGCAGAGTAAACATTTACTCACAACGTTGAAATGATTATGGGCAACAGTTATCACCATTTCACAGGTAGGTTATACGATATGTTCTGGTTGAGTAATGCTTGATTTAGAACTACAGTAGCCTATATCGTATTTATTTGGCTGTGCAGAATCATATATAGCTTGTTTACTCTATGAAAGCCCTTAGGGAGTTATCCTCACTACATGCATGTCCTGCGAGGATTAAACAACCAAACACAAATCATTAAAGCGTTGTCTATTGGACGTGTCCTATGCTTGCAGTCTTAGCAACAGCACTAAAGTTACCTTCTTTGAGCTTTCTTTCCCCAAAAAAGTACATGGTGTAATACACTTTCTTTTTTAGGTTATGCAGTTAGCTATATAAAATTGATTGCATACGTTGATACTGATATGTGATTTCTACTAGCGCTAGGGCAGTCGTTATAACCTCCCTGCAAGTATAGCATCACAGGAGAGGCTCGCTGCTTGCAGGGAGATATAGTTCTAATCATATATTTATATAGCATACAACCCTGTTCAGTGAATATCGTTTATATGTTCCCATCAGGAAACCTGATTTGTCAGTTTATGTGTGAATGTAAATGATATTTTATTATTATATTTTACTTTTTATAATAGTCTACACTACGGTAGATCTGAAATATACCGAGCTTAATTACTTTTATTTTATGCTTTCAAGTTGACACAATGAATATGCGATGATAAATTCTATATTTGTCCATGACTCTAACACAAGTCTGCGTTGCACTCAGAATGCTGTAAATGCCAGCGACAAATGTTAACAGGTGCGGGGAATATGGGGACTAAGTTCTGATGCAATCACTCACACACCCCACAAAGTCCTTTATGCACGTCTGGTTGCCTTAAATTGCCTTTAGTTTACAGACATATTTCAGTAAATTAAATTAAAATAACACCTCGTGTGTTTTGTTTGAAACCGCTGGTGAAATTGTGCTCGTACACATTATTTATATTTCATTAGAAGCCTAGCCTACATAAAATAAAATCCGTTTTAAAAGCTTTAATAACTGCCACATATTGCGAACTATGCAGCATCCTACTTTAGCCAACCGTTAATTTGCTTCTCGGCGAGTCTTGCACTTATCATTTGGGCAACCCACTAGGATAAAACGTAGCCTACTACATTCTAAGTAGGATAGTACATTCTAACAAGCTTATAAAACTTGGGTTTTGTCTACCTGTTGCTCCTTTGGAGACCAGTTGAAATCAGCTTGATATAATATATTCCAGAAGGGGTTGCCTCCGCTATCCTCACGCTGTTTCGACGGGCTGGTCTTTGCTTAAAATAAAACGTGAAAGTCGCATCATCATAATGACTCGTCTTGACAGTGTGCTTTGCGAAGTTCACCAAAGCATTTTAAATAGCGTATACCGGCACGTCCCGCCCACTGGTGTGAGGAGCAGCTAATGGAGTGGCAGCTAAAGAGAGGGAAGAGTGCTTCGCTCTCTTCCCATGGACCGCGTGTAGAGGTTAATGCGCCACAACACCAATTTAGAGAGATTTGTTATAACCGGGAATCAACATGGTAGGCAGTTCCAGATTGTAACATATCAAAATAATCAAGCAGGAAACCCAGAAGAGATTATATTACTATTATTTTGACTCGCAAGTGAGCGAGCCGTGTTAAAGTGAAACCCTGTCGATATCACTCCTGTTTCTTTAGGCACCTGAAAAACTATACTGTCCATCACAACCAATATAGTAGGCTATAGGCCTAACCCTAATTAGGATTTATCTGTTGTTTTCGTAGGGCTTATTTCTTTTAATGTCTGTATGGAAAATCTGTTCTGTCGGAAAGAGTGACTCATTCAATAAAGGCCTAGATGCCTGTATTATGATATGACTGTCTTTCTCCACTAAGCTATCAAGTTGCTTAGGATGTTTAGGCTATGCATCTGTTGCCTATAATTTTAGGTCAGGCTTTGGTTGTGATCGGCAGCAGTTTCAACAGGATATCTTATAGTTGCAAGATATTTGATGAGTGTAGAGATCAACATGATTCCACATGCATCCTTGTTGAAAAAACTAGAACTGTATTCCCCCTCCTTGTACGTGTCTGCTATTTATAGCTGTACATATATTTAGTGCCAGCGACCTGTGTCAGTAAATGGACTGTGCGCACTGTATTTGTTTTCCATGCCTAGTTTCCAGCGGGATAGGGCTGATGTGCTTGGTTTCAGCCAGTGCTGCGAGCGGGCCACAAGGTGGAGGAATGGAGGCGAGGCTCAAATTAGGACTGGCCCCTACACAACGCATTGGTGCGTGCATTGATGACGCGTTGTGTTTGCGGCACGTATTCATCAGATGGATGGCAAAGCATTCACATGTGTTGTTGCCACTGTATAAAGGTAGGTTGGCAATAACAAGACATTTCTAGAATTAATTTGAGATATTTTTAACCTACTTAGCAGTAATTTCATGCAATAAATCATAACCACGACCTTTCGTCTGGGAGAAGAGCTCAGACAAAACAGAGCAGTTTCCTCTTTAGTCAAATATGCAATGTGCCTCACCTGGCCAACTGATACCTGAACTCTATCACAAGCTTTTGATTAATTCTCTTTGTTAAGATGAAAATACTATTATTGGGTTTTAATGGAATTATGCACCCATGCAAGTCAAAGCAGTGCGTAGTCGTTGTAAGACTGTGTGTGTGTGTGTGTGTGTGTGTCTGTTCACTGGGCATCAAAGCACCTTAGAGGCCAGTGCATTTGTTCTTAGAGACTAGACATGTTCCACTTATGACAGGAGATTCTGTCTCTTATATGTCTGTTTTTTTTATCATATTATAACCAACAAAATCAATGAATGGGCATTGTCACTAATTAGGCCGGAAATACGTTAACATTTTATTTGTTGTGAGATGAGACAGAAGAGACATTTTTACATTTGACCCCTTTAGTTGCAACATTTCAACTAAACCGCAGCAGTTTTAGTGTAGCAGATCACTTTAAGCATAAGCAGTTTGCTTATGTTCTGAGCAGCCTATTTGTATTTTGTTGGTGATTTGATCAAGAGTAACAGTACTGTACATTTTTAGCTCATAATGTCTTAATAAGTTAATTCTTTAAAACATCTTTAAAACAAGGACGACCGTCCTTGTTTTAAAGATATAATCTCAAACTTAGTGACAGTATGTGGTCAGTTAAGTCCTTCATTGTCCTTTTGATTGTGTGTATTTGGAAACCACATGGAACACAGCTCCACAATAACAAGATTTTACAAAAAAGTGACAATGATTATTTCTTTAGAGATGGTTCAACTGTTTTATACACAAACATTACTTGTACACACAAACATTACTTGAGCAACATGCATACAGTTACAGCATACTCTCTTAACAATTACATTATGTTTGTGTGAAATGTATTATGTGGCCCTGACATTTCACACTACAGTATATACACCAAATATAACGAGTGGGTATTGTGCATTTTTTTTGCTTTGTTTTTTTTTCAATGTCCCTTCAAGACACATTGTGGTTCACCCTATCACTTTTAGGCAGGGTGCAATTTTGGGTTAAACTCATGAACCATAAACACCATCCCTTCCTACTCCACCCAGCATCCAAAAGATTCATTTGCATTTGATGAAATCCACTTATATGTAATTTTTATAATCATTCATATTGTCCAACATAGTTTGCTGTAGAACATAAAATAAAATAAAACAGACAAAGCAATATACAGTACTTTATTTTACATATGACTTCCAAGAAGTGGAAATTCCCTGTTTTGTTAAAACTTGGATGTACCGTAGCTACTATTATATAGAGAAAATAAAATAAAATATACATAATTTTCCCACCTAAATACACAGCTCATTATTGACATTAAATTAGTGTTTGAAATGTTATATTTCAATGAATCTATTTGTATAATAACAAATAGCATAAAGATTCACAGTTTGTATGTATAGTGTCTATATTCCGTTTTAGCTTTGTTTTAGTAAAATCATAAACAAGATTCATTAGTTTCACACAATATCTTAAAAATAAGATAGTTATGTAATGCATTGGTCATACCCAATATGGAAAATGCTTTATACATTAACATGCAGGTATTATTTAATATAAATCCTATTGAAGTATCTCATAGTGTTGAGAGTCCTATAAATGTTGGGGCACCAATTTTGTTTTGTTCAAAGAAAGGTTAAAATACTGCTTACAGTCACTGGTTCACTTGTGTGTGGGCAAATTAAATTAAATTATATATATATATATATTAAGAAGTGTAAAGTATAAATTATTAAGGGCGCTGGCCATATCTGCCAGCAGGAAGGTGGCTCAGTCAGGGCAGTGTGAGCAGTCACAGTGCAGTTTGATGCACTTGGAGGTTTGCATATTTGGGGCTCAAAGGTCAGCGATTGTAACATTATACACTTTTTGTCATATTCAGGGAATATCTAATCACGGTCCACTAGCTGCCGGTTCTGTGTGCGTGCTGAAAATAAGAATCTGGTGTTACTACACAGCCCTGGCAAAGTGGTGCAGACCGCACCACAGAACAATATAAAACCTTGGCAATGTGTGTCGGTATGTATTGACGGGAGAGGTGTTTGGTTTTGATCGAGTTCAAATGTCCCCAATCTTTCTGCGGAATCCCTGACTTCACCTTTGACAGACACTGCTAGCATCCTAGCTCTGCTGTACTGCCGAGGTCATGTGGGGGACATAACGTGTTTTGCTGCTCATCTCCAGCATGACCCGGCAATACCGTGATAGTTGCCTCAGCTTCAAGAGTGTCCACGTCGACGTCATTCACAAGTTCCACAGTTACCACCGGGGGCCTCAAGTGATGCTCCTGGTGTTTGTGTCCTTGCACGGCCTGCGGACTCTGCTGTGGCGCGGGCCTCACAGACAAACCCGGAGAAAGCCTCGGGGAATGTCCAGGTGGGGCATGCGTCGTTTTGCCGCGGCTGAACTCCTCCGCGCTGTGCTCCGGTATCAAGACCTTAGCGGTGCAGTGGAACATGGCGTAGTCCACCGTCAAGTGTTTCTTTGTGACCCGTATCATGTCCTGGAACACGTGACCCCAGCGGATTTCCATCGGCGTGTACGAGGTCCGGGTCTGATGCAGGGTGCCCATGTTGTTGTCTGAGTACGTAAACGACACCACCAGCTCAAAGTCTTCCCTCCGTACGTCCTCCAGACTCATTTTGTACATGGGGCTGCCGGGCTCAATTCTGTGGTAGATGGTGGTGGGTGTGACCAGCAGAAGCTCGCTCTGCGTAAGGGCCAAGTCTGCGTACGTCACGTCCAGCCTCTCGGTGGCGTGCAGCGCAGAGCGGACCAGCTGAGCGCAGGCCATCCCCTCCACCATATGGCGCCGTCGGAAGTCCCCGACGCGCCAGGAAAGGCACAGGGAGCCTTCGTGAATGTTGACGACGGCGCAGTTGCTGAAGCCCACGGTCTGCGCTCGCTTCCGGGCATTGGCCATCTTCGCCACCACGATCCCAATGACGAAGGTGTCAATGAGGCAGCTCAGGACATCCTGGACAGTGACCACGATAATGGCCACCATGCAGTTCTCGGACATCCCTCTGACGCCGTAGCCAATGGTGGTTTGGGTCTCCAGCGAGAAGAGGAAGGCGGCCGTGAAGCTGCGTACCTCGTAGACGCAGGGGTCGTTGCTGTGGTCCTTCACATCACCGTGGGCCAGTGCCACCACCCAGTAGAAGATCCCGAACAACAGCCAGGACAGGATGTAGGAGAGGGCAAAGAGGAGGAGCACGACCCTCCATCGGATCTCCACCAGGGTGGTGTAGATGTCGGTCACGTAGAGGAGCCACTCCTCGGGGACGTGCCGGAACAGAATGTTGCAGTTGCCTTCTTTCTGTACGTAGCGGCACTTTTTCGGGAGGCTGCCGTTTTCGGTATGCACACTGACGTCTGTGGTGATGTCCGCGGTTTTCACATATTTATACCGTTTGCCCATCTTGCGTTGTCTGTAGGGAAGACAGCAAACCGTTAGCTTTGCATTGCATATTCATTTATATACAACATTGACATGGTGGAATAGACTTGTGTTCTCAGAGTTGGTTTAGCTGAAAGGTCCTGGGTTCGAATCCAA
Source organism: Aphredoderus sayanus (assembly GCA_027564795.1). Classification (NCBI taxonomy): domain Eukaryota; kingdom Metazoa; phylum Chordata; class Actinopteri; order Percopsiformes; family Aphredoderidae; genus Aphredoderus; species Aphredoderus sayanus. The sequence goes on from JAODUG010000011.1 coordinate 2,644,072, forward strand.
CATGGCTTTATCTTTTTAGAAATATATCTAATCACTACCTGCTTTAAAAATGTTTTACTCATTTGAAATAATATATATTAAATATATTTATTATAGAATATATATTCAGTGTAAAAATATCATCTATGAGAACAAAACCACATTCAAAACATTGTTGTTTGGAGTTCAAATGATCCAAAACAGTGTCTGGAGGCTCATTAGGCTAATGCAGGTCAGCATAGGAGCCAGACTAGGCAATATCAATAAGAGACCAAACAGTCTGAGATTTAGTCTCTGACCTAAATTAAGTAGTATTAGGGGTTTAGAACTGTTGGTATTTTATTACAAAGCTTTACAGAACTATCAAAATCCAATATCAAAAATGTAAGTAAAATGATTAATAGAATACAACATGCTAATTCACTGCATGTTAAGTCAACCGACTTAAGCGAGAAGCTTTGAATAAGAAATAAAGTGCTGATACTGAATACTAGTAGTTTAGTGACCTGTTACTTTCTCTCCATTGTCAAAGTATTCCAAAACAGGCACTTAATGGGTTGCTCTCCCACAGAAGATGGGCCACATGGCCCTCTTTCTACCTAAACCAGCGCATTCCCATTTTTCCATCTTTTATTCCAACAGCAATTGTTGAAGGAAATAATTAACAATGGAGTCTTCCATGCATTTAAAAGACTGTCTGGAAATCCCTAGCTTCTCATCTTCTCCACCTCCAACGCCTAAACCTAAATTGCGAGGAGAAAATGTCACTTTGTTGATAATGAGAGCATTGAGAAGGGAAAGAGAAATGCTTAATGCTTGTCGTGTTGCCAGAATATTGCAGGTTCCCTTTATCATTTCAGTCATGTGTTTTCTTTCATACAGTAGTATCTTGTCTCACATTTAGTAGTGTATATATGTGTGTGCATGCATGTGCGTGTTTTCAAGATCTGTTTTTAACATACCAATCTGGTCATGTTTACCATCTATGATTCCCTTTTTCCTGCCTCTGTGCACAGTGTCAATACATTTAATCATAATGGGGTAGTTGCCATTGCAGAATCCTGTTATATTATTATATTTATGTAAGTATTGCAGCAGAGGTTTGTCTCACACCTAGAGCTTAGGATACTGTTTAGAGGTGAGTAAGGGTGCTTATATCTTTTAACAAACAGCGGCCATCAGATCTGCAGTGCTGTACACAGAGGAGTGGGTGTTGCTAAATTCAGTGAAGCTTAATGTGATTACCATAAGTGTAAATTAATGGGCATACATTTGAACAGTCAAGATTATTAAAAAAAATACATTTGCATGTCGCAAATGTCTTTTTAATGCCTCTGCAATGTATGCAGCAATGCAGTGGCATGTCAAATTTATGATGATCTTCAATATAAAATGCATTAAAATAAAGCGCCTCTAAATTCTGCTGGCATTATGTCTCGTCACCTTCATAAACTGTTTATTTATGTCACAATTTATCTTGAACCTGAAATTTAAAGCCAGGTACCGTGAGTTCCAGCTTCATTCTAATTTTTCTCTTTGGCTAAGAAGCTGCCTGTTATTGTATGATGCACCAGTAATGTTGAACTTTTCGTAAACACAAAATAATGTTTCCATGCAGAGGTTAGCTGTTGTCCAAAGCAATGGCCCAAGACCTTTTTTCTGGGTGGAGTCCAAAGAGTTGTCAGAGAGCCAACCAAGGAAGCGCCACAGGACTCAAATGGTCTAGGTTAGCAGGGGAAAAATGAATGTGGAAACTGGAACAGGCTCACAGTGCGATCACGGGCAGAGGAAGGATCAATCACGGCCAAACCACTGCGAGCATCCTCTACGCCCAAAACAAATGGGGTTTGAATCACCACTATCTGACTGAATGAACTGGGTTCTGGTCACAGACTCCACTTCCTCCTGGCTACACATAATGTCCCAATTGCCTGAGTACAGAACTCACTCCATGAGGTCATAGAAATAATGCCCTGTAAACCTCCCCTAATCCCCTCCAGAATATCGGACAAAAAACAACATCACTTAAACGGCATCAAATGATGTTATTTGATCCTCAAATTGCTATTCTAACAAAACATGATTCTTTGGGAGCACCACATAAAAATACAGTATATACTATGTAAACGTATTATATACAATGCATTCTTCAAAGGCATGTACTGTAAATGTTGTATATGTCCTGTAAACTTTAGAATGTAGATATGCTGGCATGATAGCTTTGAATTGTCTACAGTGTACTATACAGTAGGTAACGGTTAATATTCTCTAAAGCTTTTTTGTTTATTTTTTTGTATAGACTATTGCAAATGTATACGTTTTCATTTTTCATATAAATGTGAATAAGCACAGTAGACTTAACAAGTGAGTGAGTTACAAGTTCATAATACAGTATATGTTTTATTAGTATAAGAAGAATATAAAGTTAACATGAAACCATATTGGTCTATTGTATGTATAACTGATATGGGCAGTTGTCAACAAACAAGAGAAGATATCAAATGTCTTGCTCTTGTTTGTTGAGTATTTCTTATTGTCTTGAGATGTAACTATGTACGTGCATTTCAATGTCAGCCTTAAAATGGCACAATGAGGAGTTATGGGCCGTGTCACTACAACAAGGAAAGTTAAACAATTAGAGGGTATTTCTACAGTATCTTGTCACATGAACAAATCAAAGACCCTGCATGTTTCAGGAATTATATTACTACATTTTAATCTAATAAAGCTATACTTAAATGGCTTTACTTTTTTATGTAATTGGTTTTAATTATTGCAATTAAATAGGAAATGTCCATCCAGCACTCCCAAAAAGAGTTCCATCAGTTCATGATATACTGTAACATCAATTATTTGTTTGTATACACTGTGTCCATAGCAAGAATCTGTACCATTTCACTTTGTTGAAACATACAACCCTCTTAGTTCTCCCTGTACTGTGTTGACCCATTATGGTTAGGGTTTGTGTTAATGTAACATTACCCATTGTCAATTTTGACTTAAAACAGACGTCTCTGTGTACAAAATAACATCTCACTGAATAACCTTTTTCCAACTAACGCAAGCCATGGCCTTTTTACCACATCTTGCTTAACAAAAGTGCATGCTATGCAAGTGTCTCTCATCCTCTTAAATAGAATTAAGGTTAGTCACCAACTGTTGTCATTGACAACAGGAGTCAAAAATGAACTCTGGAAACAACTTAGTAATTAGGCGATTTCCTCTAGTGCTCGGGGCCCTTACCACTCCATTACATGCTCACTTACTGCAAATGACATTGTGCCACCCATCGACGGTTCACTGGAATAGAACCGTATACACGCGTGGCTAGTCTTCGCTGTACCTTAAGGCCTTTCTTCCACCCGTACTGACCTTCAAAACCCCTGTATCTCATGTTCGACTGGAAGCTGAAGTGCTGTTTCTGGAGGGTTAATGGTTTAGCCACAAGCATTAAATGACCACAGTACATGTACCTGCATAACTTTGCTTTTGGCGAGGAGGATCAAGAATCAAAGTACTTAACAAGTTCTTAGAAATTTATTTAGAAGCACGTAGGGGCATTATTATAAATTGTATTATGTGTACATATCAGCCAACTACTCATTTTGCAAATATATTGAATCATTATTTTAACATTAATAAATTGAGCTTGAGTGCATTTTACTATGTTGTATATGCAAAATGTAGTTTCTCATGAGTATTGTTGTATGTATATATATATATATATATATATATATATATATATATAAATGAGATCTGTATTCCTGTATTTGTTTTGTAGCTTTTCAGTGTTTGAAAAATCAGACATGCAGTTCTGTATATTAAAAATGCAAAGTTCTATTTTTTGAACAATTTAACACCATTAATTAAGGCGAGATATGTCTTTTATATACAGTATATAGTGATGAAATAACTTTTGCAAGTCGTTTAATTTAATTTGTATTAGTAAGGCATTATCATTAATAATAATATGCTATTATCATTACGATTATGGTTATTGCAGTATGATTTATTCAATTGTATGGCATACAGTACATAACCACTAACCTTATACACCTCTATCACATCAACAGTTTTTGCTTTTTTCCTATCCATTCAGGCATTGTGTTGCTGAAGGAACATACTGTATCAGATTACCAATTGTTCTGCTGTTCACATCCTTACTTTGTCCTGAGTTTACACCTCAGCATTACATCCCCCTAGCACACTAACTGGTACAAGTAAATAAAGCACTATGGCTTATTGCATTAGGTGTTAGTTGGACAATGTATACATGAATATACACTCACTTCTAGCACATACATTATAACGGTTCATCCCTACAGGCGGTCTTTCAGTAGAAAGAAATACATTTAAATAGAAAGTACTGTACAGTATGATCTTTTTGTAAGCCAGTATCTAAAAGCTGAAGCAGCATAATCTAACAGCTAATACTATTACTATTTTTTTTTTTGCTTTTTTTTTTTTTACTTTTCATACAATACATATTTACATTTCAAAAATGCATACAATGCATTTCTTGTTTTCACTATCAATATAAACGCAGATTTCTCAAATGTACATTATATGTATTCCTACCTTTGGCAGACCTGAGTGGAGTGCTCTTGCGGAGCTGTGCAGGGGCACAATAGTTACCTGTTGGAATGAACCAGCCTCTGTACCTGCAAAAACAAAGGATTAACACCTCCCTGAAGTATCACATGATATACCAGAGGCTCCTTTTGATTTGTGTGTATTCATGGGCGTAGGTTTATAGGCTGAAATTTGGTAGGGGCATCTTTCTCTTCTAATGCCTATACAGTAACTTACCATTGTGGCTACAAGCATAATGCATACTTAAAGTAAGCACATGGAATTAAAATATCATGATTATTTGCATTTGGGAATCACTGTATTTTTACAAATATATAATATTACATCTATATTGTATTTGAAAGGGCATAACCAGACACATTATTGAATGTGTCTGGTTGAACCCAGAGATGCGACATTTGGCACATGATGGGTCTATAGCTAAGCTCTAGTTTTAGATATTGGTCTGTTACATTATCTGTATTTTGCAATTTTTTATACTGTATGTATAACCTTACATTATATACAGTGGCACCTCTCTTGAAACAATCCTACACTGTAGAACTGTATGAGAACCCAACTCAAATATTTCCTGTTCCCACTTAATAGTTTGCAACTGATCTCCCATTCATTATCCCTAACAAAAATGCCAACTCAAGTGTCAAAAAAATTAAATAAAAATCACAGGCTATGCGGTGAACATAAGAAAAAGGTTGATTTACATGTTTCACTTGTATAACCGTAAAGGCAGCTCTAGGGCTAGGTTAGGGGAAAGGGTGGATTGCTGGCAAGTCAAAAAACCTTTTGCATGGTAGTGTGTTCAGAGCATGAATGTAGCTACTGTACAACCAGCATGTTCATATGACAGCCAGTTAGTGGCACTAACCGGACTTAATTCTTAATATATTGTGTGGTTTGTGTGCACATTTCCTAGTGGCTCACAGTGTGGTTAATGTGGGATGAACTGACTTCTCTTTGAGTTCTACTGTACAGCATGCATACATTATATGTCTAAACATTTCTACTATGCGGACTTACTGGTTTCAGTTATGGACTAATTTATGATCTTCTTTCCCCATTCTCATATGGGTGTCTACAGTATTTAATGGTTGGTTATATGCTGTTCTATTCTGTCTGTTTATGATCTGGTGGATTAACTTTGAAGCGCCCACAATAGCTGGTAGCCAGTAGTTATAGCCAGCTAAACTGTGTCTTAATTATTCAATTAATTAATTACAGAAGTCAAGATGTCAAGTGTGTGCCAGTTGACCTTAGGGGGAGTTTCAAATAGTGGAATGGCAGGTTGGAAATGTCATTTTTCTAAATAGAAAATAGTGGGGGTCTTCACAGTAAATTCCTAGTTGTCTCATGTGTATGTCTGTTTTAGAATGCCACATTTTAAGCCAATATACTAGTTGGTGTGTGTGTGTGCAGATGCTGTATGTGTGTGTGTGCGCTTGTGTGTGTAATGTGTGTGTGTGTGTGTGTGTGTGTGTGTGTGTGTATACATGCACGAAAATGCATGAGTGTGTTATGAGATTGTGTGCAGTAGGCAAGTTAACGGGGGTCTTAACAAAGTGAACCAATAACAAATCACCTCATTTCCAGGAAAAAGAAATAATTTGTTCCCAATAAAAATAACACAGAACTCTATGAGTACACTGTAGGGCACTGAGCATGGGATGGGGGGTCTCAGGGGTTTTTGGCACACACAAAACACAAAGGAGCCAGGAAGAGTCCAGGGTGTAAAATGTAGACTTTGGACCTCCTAAAAATACCTTGGGTGAGAATTTGGAGGGATGGAGGGGTGGGTGGGGTAGAGGAATAGGGCTCTACCACAATCTTTCAAGATAACCTCGTTAAATGACACAGCTATCACACAGAATTACTCGTTTGATCGAATATGAAACAGCTCTGTCAGTTATATGTCAGTTAGTGCAGAGGTTCTCGAAGGGGGGCACTGTAGCTCACTCCAAGATTCCACTGGAGTGAGCTACGAAATGCTACAAAATATTTTATTTTTATTAATTGGGCTATATATTATTTGATTATTGCACTAAAGCTGTTGTCGATGGTGTGTATATATATATATATATATATATATATATACAGTATGGTACTATAGTGTCCAGAGCTTGTTCACAGCTTATGTATGTATGTACAGTCCGTGGGACAGGTGGGGGTCACATGCTGTGTACAGTACCACTTCTTCATGGGTCAGAAAGTTAGGCATAGTATAGTACTGTACTCTCAATGAAGCTTAATAGCTCCCACATTATGCTTCATGATTTGATTTAACATAATGATGTTATGGCATACCCTGGTGCTTCATGCTGACGTTTAGTGTTGCACACGTGAATCATGCATTTGTTAAGTGTCTGTACTTCAGGGCTTAAAGCAACCCCACTGTCTGGAATTTATTGTTTTGGAGGGCTCAGTAAATCCCTGTGTTTACTTTATTCTGATAAACAGATATTTAACATCCCATAGTATTCTCCAATTTGTGAATAGCCTACGTGCACATCTGCAGGTGCCGGGTTCGAATGTGATTATTCAATGTACCGTCCACCCAAATGGAGAATAAAAAAACAAATAGCCCTGTAAAAACCACTGTACTGTATAATATTATGGTGGTGGATATCCACACAGCTATGCTCCCTATGAATAGTTTTTCACTACAGTTCTACAACAACAGCTGTTAAGAATCTACAATATAATAGCCTACAATAGAACTTGGACCCACACCACACTGTGCTGTGTCACCTTCACTGTGTTGTATGCCGGAATATTGAAACACATGGGGCCACATCTTTTCCCCTTTGGGTTCCTATCCTCCCGGGCTATAGCATCCCAAACCTGTTCTGTGTTTGTTACACTTGGAACTGGATGGATAATTGACACCCTTCCTTCTTTTGTTCTCTTTAGAGTTTCACAGCTTTCTCTTGGTTTACAAAACACCATTTGCCCCGCCAGTCAAGTTTGTGTCTGTCTCTGTGCGTGTGTGCGTGTGTCTGTCTGTGTTTACTATGCCTTATTTGGGTTTCAGCAGACTCAGTTTAGCTCTTATGCGTGTTTAATATGGGAAACAAAGCCTGAAGTTTAAAACACTTCACGCACTCTCAAGTGTCAACCGATAGCAATACATTTGTCAGGAGGCAATTTTAGGCCCTGTGGAATTGGCTGAGAGTCTATGAAGTTCCCGTATTTTTCTGTGCTTCTCCTGTTTCATTCAGAAGCAACTGCTATGTCGTGTGCGTGTGAGTTTCACACGCATTCTTATGTCATGGCTGATGAGGCAGTGGTTTGATGCTAATCTACCCCAGCACCACTAGAAACAGCTACTCTCTTCTCCACTGGCTTACAGCTATACACAAGACGATTTGGCTAGTGCTTTACATTTCCATTTTCACTTGTTCTTGCTTCACTATATTTCACAAGCCTCACCCCTCTATAATTTCTTATACCTTAATTATAATCATAAGGCATCAACATATACTTAATGATAATGATCAGCATCACCACAGGTTGATCACATTTTATGATAATTCCAGTATTTTAAAATATTTGAATTTAACATCCTGCTTAAAGTGAAGTGATTAGCCTTTAATTGTGGATTAAATTGTTTATATAAAACAGGGACGCACAATTTACCAACAAAACAAAACACACAGATTTGTTTACTAGCTGGCATACAGGAAGTATAAACAGCGATTTAGGTCTCAATAAAATGTAGACGTGTATTGTAAGCAATATTCCAGCTGTGTTCAAAGACATCAGTGCTTTCAAACATGGTAATTTCATGTTAAAGTTAACAGTACCTGGGACAAACTATGAGCATCTTAGATGATCATAAAATCTCTTCTTGAAAAGAAAATGTCCAGCTGTACTGTACCAAACATGTCATTCCATTTGACCATGCTACTGTACATCAATGCCAATGTTTTCCATTATATTGACAGCTTTGCAGAGCTTAGCATGCAGTAGACATTGAAATGGCTCTGAGGAAGCCTTCTAACTGAAACGTTCAGATACAGTAGCTTCGTCTTCATTAATATACTTCACAATGCAGTGCTTAAGACAGTCTAGTCTCATTATTGTTTATGTGGGGGAAATGAAATGAACATGACTACTAAGAACATGCGGTATTATCTCAGGTGTAAAAATGAGGACACTATATACATACTGTATACATCAAACA
>JAODUG010000011.1:2654450-2673410 GCA_027564795.1 Aphredoderus sayanus
TCGATAAGGTGGCCAAGTTCCCATTAACTGAACGTCTGCTGCCACCTACTGGTGCTGAGCAATTTGTGGACGTTTGACTTATGATTGAATAACTGATATAAATAGACATGCTTAGAAATAGCCTATATCAATATAAGTTATATAGCTACACCATAATAGGCGTTTGCATTAATGTGAGCCACACGATTTCGATTTTTCACTTCTGACTAACGGTCAAAATATTCTACGGTCAAAATATTTCAGCTAAAATAACTGCCTCACCAACTTCCAGGATGTCTGATCCTTGGATTGGACTGGATATACACAACTATCACAAGGAAACAAACGGACTGGGACAGACATTTCCTCCTGGATACTGCTGTATAAAAAAGACGCGTTAAATTTAGTCGCGTTTCCAAGTGTGTGTACAGCTGTTGCTCTTCTAGGTTAACATGCCCTTGTGTGCCGTATATGCCGTGTGTGTGTAGGTGTGTGTAGGTGTGTGTGTGTGTGTGTGTGTGTGTGTGTGTGTGTGTGTGTGTGCGTGTGTGTGTGTGTGTTTTGGAGGTGGCGTGAGTAACGCAGAAAGTGGGTCTAAAAGTGTTATTCCCAGACATGAGTGTGTGTACTCTGAGAGAAGTGGGTCAGAGTAGCCAGACAGCCCAGCGCTGGATGTGATGCCTGATCAGCATTGTTTTTTTTTTTTTTACACTTTGGAAGTTTTCACACAAATCGGTTTCAATTTTCACACACCAATTATAGGGCTACAGGCTACCTCTTAAACAATGTCACTTTAGGTTACATACGGCTCCAATTAAATGATGAACATCATAACATTAGGGCATTATCAACGATATATTGTGGCATATCTACAGCCCATTTATGAACACTCTAATAACAAGACAGCATTACCGCTAAAATAACACGAGATGGCAGTAGAGGATAGCCCCGAAGAGTCCTTTGTTTATGTAGAGTACAGTAGGCCTACACATAAACAAACTTGTCTACATAACAACTTGGGCTTGATCCTTGAAGGCAAAAGATGCAGGTTTTGTTTATATCAACACATTCAAATACTTAAAATAGAAAAAAATAAAGTAGGCTATGTTAACAAAAATTCAAGTGAAAAAAAAACAAACTATATTTTTCTTTCGGACATAAAATATTAGTAGTTTATTATCAGTATATATTTTCAGATTTTTTTTATTCAACATAGGCCTACTTCATACATACTGTGCAAGCATACACCATATGAAACAGTTTATACATGCTTTTTTCTTCTGACATTTGATGGACGTCTCGATGGGCGGGGGGGCTAGGTGGTTGGGAGGGGGTGCTCAGGGGTGGAATGGGTGTGAATGGGTGGGTGGGAGTCTGGGATATCAAGACCTGCTGTACAACTTCGTCATCTCAGAGGCCGTTTTATAAAATAGAATTTCTAATAATGTTGAAATTCCAACCGGTGGAGTGCTGAATCTTGAGATGGACTCTTGAGATAGACGTTGGCGTGCGAAATTCATCCATAAATCTCAATTATCCACGTGCACTGTGAGTTGTAAATGCGCACTTGCGCAGCTTTTTTTAACCATGAATGGATACAATATAGAAATGAATATCTTCTCGGTATTAAACTCCTCGGCCGAGTGGAAAACGGAGTCGGTTGTCATTTCTGTTGTATTTTCGTTGATTTTCTTCATTGGCACCGTGGGCAACTGTCTGGTCCTCGCCGTTCTCTTTCGCAACGGGCAGATGAACTCGAAAACTACTAACTTATTCATCCTTAACCTCGCAATTGCGGACCTCTGCTTTATCGTCTTTTGTGTGCCTTTTCAAGCGACGATCTACACAATGGACGAGTGGGTGTTTGGTCCCGTTGTCTGCAAAGTGGTCCACTTCATCATTTTCCTCACTATGTACGCTAGCATCTTTACATTGACTGCGGTTTCACTGGATAGGTGCGCCAACAAGATTTTTCATAATCTATAATCATATATCAAAAGTTCAAGTATACGTTTATTTAAAAATGTTATTTACTGTTTGTCAGTTATTTAATTGTATTACTGCATTGTCTTTGCATTGACAATCTGCGGGCCAATGATTTAGACCTACTGAGTGATTTCTGACAGTTATAAATGCCTTTGATAATTACGCCTAATGTGGCATGCCATCTTGTCTAAGATGTCTGCCTTCTGTCCACCAGGTATCTTGCAATTTGCTACCCACTCCACTCCAGGGAAATGAGAACGCCCAAGAACGCACTGATGTCAATCGGGCTGGTGTGGGGGCTCTCCATGCTCTTCTCCGGACCCTACCTGAGCTACTACAAGGAAATAGACCTGGGCGGCACCTCGGTATGCGTTCCCGCCTGGGACTTGAAGCCGCGCGCGGCCATGGACGTATGCACGTTCGTCTTCGGCTACTTAATCCCGGTGCTGGTGCTGAGCCTGACCTACGCCCGCACCATCTGCTACCTCTGGACGGCGGTGGACCCCATAAAGGACACGTCGGAGTCGCGGCGCGCTAAACGCAAGGTCACCAAGATGATCGTAATCGTGGCGGCGCTGTTCTGCGCCTGCTGGCTGCCCCACCATCTGGTCGTCCTCTGCATGTGGTTCGGCCGCTTCCCGCTGAACCACACCACCTACGTCCTCCGCATTCTCTCCCACCTGGTCGCCTACGGCAACTCCTGCCTCAACCCCATCGTGTACGCGCTGGTCTCCAAGCACTTCCGCAAGGGCCTCCGCAAGGTGTTCTGCTGCAGGCTGAAGCAAAGGGTGGTCAACAAGGTCCACGTCATCCAGGCGGTAAACACCGTGAGCAGCATTGAGACGTACAACTAGGGGTCACAGATCCTGACCTTTGACCTCCCCCCTCCACGTTTCCAGCCATGGGAACACTGGTGTTGTGTATACAAGAGCCAACTGAACACACCGTAATACACAGAATACAGATACAGATATAAACCATATACAGAGATAAACCCTAAACTGTTTTTTCAATTAGGACCAAAATAAAGTTTTGTTTTTGCATTGCAGTTAATTATATTTGGCGGTATGGCTCTGTTCTGGGAGCTCCCTGCCCTTTCTTTATGTATTTGTGTTGTTTTTTTGTGCCTTTTAATCCTCCTGTTGTCCTCGGGTTTCAAACTCACACCTTGTAGTGCCAGCAGTGCACCTCATGTGTGTGTGTAAGCTATATAATTAGGTTTAGCGCCTTCTATCTGCCACAAAGAGCTAGTGGTTTGGGTCATGTTGACCCAGAGGACCTCAAAAGGGTTAAGTCAGACATAGCAGAAAGAGAGGGGAGGTGGTGGGTTGCAAAGGGCCTTGAAGTGGCTGGAAAGGGCAGGCTTAGGCAGCTTAAATAAGGCACACTGTACAATTTGGCCAATGCACGTAAAGCAGGGATCAGCTGATCTGTCAGCTGGTTGAGATCAGCTGATGAATAATCTTGGCTAAGCTTTACTAAGGTTGAACTGCCTGAACTAATGCTATGCTCAATTTTTTGGATAAAGACACTTCCTCAGATGCGTCTCATGTCAGGGATTTAACCTATGACCTTCCTGGCTGGAAGATGCCCTTCCAGACCACAAGCTAACACCTGACCAACAGTGGAGCACAATGCTATGGCTCACACATTAAGCATAGTGACATACTTATAGAGTCAAAAGTGTATTGTGTGTAGGTGTCAACTAATCTACAAATGATAATGTTACATAACACTATACTATAACACTAAGAATGAACACTTGGCAGTATAGCTTAATAAAAGACGTGATTCAACAAATATTCTGTAACTGATTTATAGATTCTGGAGTGGTAATTTCCTTGAGGTCACAAAAACACTGGCGAGATGGGGCAAGACATGAATTAACATTCAATAAAAGTGATACATGTCTTCTCAGCTGATATCCTGACTTCTTTGCATGATTGTTGCAAAGACAGAAAAAAATTCATTGACCAATTCATTGAATGTTCTCAAAATTGATTACTATTCTAATTAACTTTATGAGCATCTTAGTGTGTAAGTTAACATGGAGTACCAGGCATTGGGCTGTCAATAAGATGTTAATAGTAAAAAAAAAGATGTTACGGTTTGAATAGACAAATCTCAAAAGGACTCTTATATCACCACTGGTGTGGGCGGTATTGGCATGGAAACTGAGTATGGGGACCTGTAGGTGTTAAATAACCTAAAAACCCTGTTCAAATTTTAAATTACTTTTGTTGTTAGGAAAACTGGCATTATACATGTTTTGTTTTGCATGTTTTTGCTACTATTTTGCATTTTCTGTCAGTGGTAAAAGAAAGTCTTACAAGTTAATTTAATAGTAAATAAATGTGTGTGTGTACAGTATGTTTCAACCTTTCAGTTGACAACAGTTGACTTATACATACACATTTTAAATGTAAGTTTCTCTTTATTGATACATTTGTATGTTGTAGTGTATGCAGTAAAATATTTTTTGTACGCAGAATCTTTTGTGTTCTGTAAAAATCCAAATAAAAACATGTAGCTGTTTAGTCTGTCCATGTGTGCTTTGAAAACACAGAATTAATCACAGGCATCCTGAAAGCCCCCTGGTAATGTGGCCTTTGTTTATGTCCCGATAGTTCATTTATTCATTCGCTGTGAAACGCCCAGACACAATCATTTATCAGGAGGATTATATCAGCAACTAAATATTGCATTTATCACATAACAACCATGTTGTTCTCTCTCTACATGAGTATTGCACTTTGCTAATGAGGCTAGGCGGCATATTATAGTCGCAAGAATTATCTCAGTTATAATGCCATCACCATTATTACAAGGCTTTTGAAGTGTCACCTCTAACAATTCAACTTCCGTGGTTTCAATCCACTTCAGAGTTAAAGGTGGAGTCAGTCATTTTGGGGAGAATTGTTTTTTTTTTTACTTCATCAAAACAAAACACCTCTCCTTTCAATGCCATAGGGTGCTCCCTCAAAAGCTCCACTCCACACATTGGACATGCATTGCAAAGCTAGGAAGGTTTCTGCACCACTTTTTATTTGTTCCCATTTACAGAGCCAGGGCTGTGTGGAAACATTGGATTCTTTTTTCAGGGCGGACACATAATGGGCAGCATGAGATATTTGCAGAGTGTATTAGCTTAAAATCTCTGACCACACCTTTAACCCTAAATATTTTTGTGTTAGTCTTACATGTAAAATGTCATGTTGTACAAATAATACTGCCCTTGGTGGATAAAGCTATTGCTATGTTAATAGTGAACTGTGTACAGCATGGTGACTGCAGGTTCTGCTGTAAAATATTTTTCTACTCCATTTGTCACCAAGGAAACCAAAGCCTTTCAACCTCTTGTGACTAAAAACCATCTTGCACTCTTAATCAGGAGCTCATGAGTTCCATTTTAAGGCAGCATTAATCCCAAAGATGTATTGTGGTGCTGGAAGACACTGAAAGCTACACTTGCTTAAATATGTCAGGATCAGTAATTCAGAATGGGGCTGCTTAAATTAGAAAGCTTTGCTGGGGGTGATATAACAAGCATATAAAGTACATGTTTATGGCTTCATGTCACAACAGTCCAATTTCCTTGACTTTATTGTATTTTACCCTTGTGTTTATTTCTATATTGTTTTTGTTTTGTTGTGAAAGGACGCAAACTGCCATTAAATGTGTAGCCTATCTTTTAACAGAGATTATATTATTACCAAGACAACTTTAACACATGTACACCAAGTGTATGTGTAAAATATCAAAACTCACTGCACAACTGGAGAGGTAAAATAACGTGTGAATAATGTGTAACGGAGGTAGTGCCAACCACTAAGCACTGTGATGTGCTTGGGGCATGGGGTTGGCAGCATGCGGTTGATACACTGGGTCCAACCACAAGGGAATGAACATCGAGTGGCCTTGCATTGCCAAAGAGAATATCAATGTAATCACAATCTATTGATGTCACTGGTTAACAGCTCTTCACTTCGTCTGCCCAAATGATTAATTAGCTTGTCAGATGAAGTGTGCTTATTAGAAGAGAAGGACATTGTCGTATTCATAGGAAATTACCTAAAAGATGATTTAAGGTAATTGGTTACACTAAAAGCCTATTCATGAATATTCAACTAACCTGCTTCTGCACAGGGGTAATGGCTAATTCTACCCAAAGTTAAGCTTTTCCATGAGAAACATTAACGTATGTTAATGGTACATTAACTAAACATATGGTATGTTTAACATTAATATAGCAGCAAGCACAATGTCAAACTGACCCACAGCACTGCCTCTTTGTGGCAGATAGAGGACGCTAAACCTAATTCTACAGCTTTCACAGACTTATGATGTGCACTGCAGGCACACCAAGGTGTGAGTTTGAAAGCCGAGGACAACAAGAGGGTTAAAAGGCACAAAAAACAAACAAATACACAAAGAAATAATTAATAAATAAGTACAAACAGCACTAACAATAAAAAGAACCACACAAATATACACAATCAGATGGCACAATCTTCTGGCAAAGCGTTTAAAACTCGAGGACAACAGGAGGGTTAAAATACGAATGCAACAAGATATTAAACTATTCATAACAGCATGACAACATCTAATATACTGTAATTTCTGCCTGGTTATCATCTGCTGTTATGTAACTAATTGTTGTAAATCAACAGCACAAATCACATCTATATAGGTACTGTAGTTGCATTTATTAATATGAGACAAAGCTGGAGAAAGAAAATTACATAAATACATTATCTTGTCATCTTTATACAAAATCACACACAACTACAAGAGAATGAAATCGTGAGTCGTGGATGAAGGAATCTCAGGGCTGTGAGTGGAACATATTATATTAGGCTTTTCTACAGGGGGCGTTGGGCGAGACACATTCGTAGTGTACAGACTTTAGTTCAGGCTGAAGTGTCAAACAACCTCTCAATCATCTCTTCCACTTGCTCCGGTCGATACTTGTGGTATTTCTCTGGGTTCTTGGTAAAAGAGATATTGGCATATCTGGAAGTTGAAGTACACACACAACAATTACTTAATCTTATTACTATCCAAATCGAGGCAATCTACACCTCTCCGACTACAACACCAAAAAATGTCGGGCAGACAATTAAAATATCTCCAATGCTATAAATGCTTTTGCCAAATCTGAAAAAAAATTGCCATACATACATAAATAAATACATAGAGACAATGAGGACAATCAAAACTCTATAAAATACTTTTCAGGTTAAAAATACCAACATTAACAAAATTGTTCCCACACCCTCGAAACAATACTGTGACCCTATGCTCATGATTACCCATCATCCTTCTCACCTCTGTAGGAAAGCCCTGTATGCCTCAGACACCACCTTCTTCTGGGCCTGGCGGATAAAGTCTCGCTGCTCCTTGTCAGGTATGGCCCAAACCTTCTGGATCTTACACAGCTCCTCCAGGCCGTCATTAAAACCCTGGGAGACAATTAAGACGCTCAATCCCACAGCTGTTCTTAATGCAACACACTGGGTGTGTATAAAATCAAATACATTCTGACATGTAAAACCAAGATGGATTGCGGTCATTCATCGGAATGTAACTTTACCTTAAATTTGTCTTTAATCACTTGTCGCTCTTTGTCTTTCAGCTTCAGAGAAGAAAGACAATATGTGTATTAGGACTGATGTAAAGGAAACTATATTTAAAGATGTCTCTACTTGTAGTATGTATTCTCAAGCTGGTTTGATCAATCAAATTATTTTAATTATTATTATTTTGTGTATTTTAAGATTAATTTACATTTTGGAGTATAAAAGTTAAAATATCCCTAAAATAAAATTCTTCAACAACAAACTAGAGCAACTTCACAATACATTCGACAATTAGAGAAGGATCAGCTTTGAAGAAATATATCTTTGAGAAAAATTTGAAATGTAATTTCAAATGGGTTTCCTGTATCTAACCTAACATAAACAGTGGGGTAAATTTATGATGAACGTAAGTGGGAGGGACTTACTATTGAGGTAAGAAAGAGTGGAAGGGTAACAAAAATGTAATACTGTTTTAAATAAAGAACTAGAACGTCCTATGTTGTCTTTTTACCTTCGTGCCAGGCTGAAAGACAGGCATGTTCCTGTCCATCAAGTGCTCTGTGACCTTTAGCCAGCTGGAAAAGATGGCATTGTACAGCACTGACGGCAAACGCGGTTTATAAAATGTATTTAGGGTAAAATGGCTTTTGGCTTTAAATTTTACTTTACCTGCGCTGGTACATCTGGATCTGTTGTTCGATCAGCTCCCTGTATGAAATCTGGGCCTTCTTCTGGGTCACTATGACTAGTTGGATCAGGTCCGACCTGAGGACATAGTCATGAATTTGCATAATGTTCTAAATTAGGTAAATTTGCGGCTAGACACGTTAATACAAATTGACTTACAATGAGTACAATTCATAATATTCAATTACAAGTAGTATCAGGTGAGGGATGGGCTTGTTCTTTCCATTGAGTTTCACATCAACACCATGTTTCAACCACAATGGTAATCCATACACAAACAAAGGAGTATACCTATGAAACAGCATTACTAAAAAAGATCTCCATGCTTTCTGAATGATCTAATAATAATTGTAATAATTGTATTGTGCTACCCACTACAGTCTGTGAATACATACTGTTTTGTACGTGTATCTAATAAATAGTTTTTCCTCCGTCAACAGCTCACATAGGTAAATTCACATCCACAGTACAAATTGTGCCTACTTCTCCAGAGACTTGAGGATGTAGTTGTAGTTGTTGTGAAGGAAAATTGCACTCAGAGCTGAATCCTCATACACTTTGGACTTGCTGAGAAGATTTAGCTGTAAATTCCCCAGCACTTTGCCTAAAAACGGTAATTTAGTAAAGTAATTAAGTAAGATAAATAAAGTAGTTAAGTAAAAGGCATTTTCCATGAAAAACACTACATGATTTCTTAGGCACTTACATATATACGTGCTGAGAAGCCTTTTGCTAAATTCTGAGCTGTAGTTGCTTGACGATGAACTGGTTTCTGGAAAATAAATGGTAAAATTCATCTTTATATATATGCTTAGTTTTGATCTCAACTTTCAGACTGGTAGCATGTTGTGTTTCAGTTTATCTCATAATGGTAATTCACTTCTTTCTTCTTACATTGAGAGTGGGATAAAATACATATTTAACATTTACATGCAACATTGTTCCTTGACATGAGGACCCAAGGTATTCAATAAAATGCAATATATTACTTTTCAAAAAAGGTAATGTGTAAAAATACAACCTGCTTAAAAACATGGCTATACAGTACATGGACAAGTATCAGTTTGTTAGTAGGTCGTAGGTCGTTCTCCCGAGTTATTCTACTTTAATGAGCATTATTTCTAATCAACCACCACCAACCTATTACCTATGTCAATCACAACATTCCCAAAGTGTATCATTAAAACTCAGTGGCCCACTTTTTTTTTTTTTTTTTATCTTTTGCTTACCTCGGGGGTCTAAAGGAATATTGTAAGTGTCCCCCAGTACTAAAAAGGACAGAGGCAAGGCAAAAGAGAAACAGAAGAGAAAGAGGCACAAGTGCAAAAGGTTAGAAGAGATTTATTTTGTTAGTGCAGAAAGAGTAAGCCAAGTAGCAAACTGTTATCAGCCAGTGGGGGGGAAGGATGGGGTGAGGAAGCACAGCTGGAGTAGTGAAGCAGAAGGAGCATGGAGCACGCGAGGGAGCTTCTGGGTAAATATATTGTGCAGCCATTTTAAATGTGATGACAAGATTAGTAGTCATTGCAAATGTTGCATGGAAGCGAGAAGCAGCCACAGAATCTTATCTCTGCAATCTTGTTGGTGTCCAATCATGTTCAAAAGAGGGAATGCAGGTTTTCCATCAAGTCAGTGATTATTCCACCTAATTTCATTAACTAGCCCCTTCCTGTTTATCAGCAACATTGTTAGCGAAGGGATATTTATTTTGAAGCCAGGGGAATGGCTTCACACATGCCTCCTATAGGTTGTTATTAGAGCCGAGACAATGTACTGTGGTTTAACCCTCCCGCTGTCCTAAGGCATTTCAGCAGACTACTAGCAGAGGGAGCTGTGTTGTGGTTGGTGCCCACTACTGGTAAGTGCACCCGGTTATTTTGACCCATAGGACAGCGGGAGAGTTAAGTTTCTCGCTACTGATTGAATATATGATCACCAGCAGCAACATATCAGTATTTAAGCTTTAATATCCCCTTTATTAATCATAAACTGTTACAATCACACTTAAAACTATTGGAATTAGCTACTGACAGCCTCTGAAACTTGGAAAAATGTCACTCATTTCAGATTATTGTTTTGGAATTGGAAGAAGAATCTGGCGGCCAAAAAAGAATTATATAGTAGGTTATTATAGCTCTGGAAATAATTAAGAGACCACTTCTGATCTCTGATTTACTTTTTATAATATAGATAGACAGACAGATAGACAGATAGATAGATATATATTGTTTTATATTTATAGAAATGTACAGTGGTCTCTTCATGTTTTCTAGAGCTGTATATTTTAAGGCAGCGGTTCTCAATCCTGGTCCTCAAGGCTGGAGCAGGGAGACATGTAAAACATGCAGTTATGGGGTCCCTCAGGGCCAGGATTGAGAAATGCTGTCTTAAGGCACTTCGGTGTGGCTTCAACACTCAGCTACAATGGTTTGCTACTTAGCTAAGTCCTGCAAGCTCCTTATGCTCTATGGAAAATGCCTGGACACTAATATGCTACATGCACAGAATGGGCTGTCATGGAAGGCAGAGAGAGAGAGAGAGAAATGTAGAAGTCAAAGAAGTGGATAGTGAGCAGAGGAAGTTTCAGCAGCACGGTGAGAAAATGCACAAACTGAATCGAACTCCCTCGCCTACAATGAATGATATAACAGTGAATGATGGGAAATAGAAGTTGGGCTACAGGTATGGACAATTCTACATAACGACATATAGCAATCATGGACCCTCACTTAGTCCTTCAGTGAATCAATTAGCCTCCTAAATCACTAACAATCAGATAATATGGACTTCAGCATTCACAAATCAAATGGACAAATAACGCATGAGGTCTACAGTGTGAGACACTAATGACAAAAATGTACTGAACATGACTGCTTATATTAGTATTTTCATCATTTAAAGGCCCCATAACATTATTCCATTTTCCAACTGGCAGTAAGGACAAACTTTTTTCGGTACATCACGTTTGAATTGGTGATGCACTTTTTTAGCATAACAGGACTGGCTGTCTCGCTGGAATTGAGAGGAGAGATCCATGAGTTTGGTTACAATCCAGGAACTATGTCACACCTGGGACCCATCTGACTGGACTGTTGGACACTATGATTTGTATCAGGGAGGAATGCTTAAATGACCTTGACAGCCTGACCATGACACACCTGGAAAACCCTGAATTAGACAATAGGGACCTTTAAATGGCAAAGCAGCCTGTGCAGGTTTTTGCTCCACAGAACTAGGTAGGGATCTACCTTGAGAGGCCAGCATGGCTCCAGCTGTTTCGTGGAAGTCAAGCAGCTGCTGTAAAAACAGGATGGCCTGGAGGAAAGACGCCAGGGTAATGATTACTTCACTGTATTTGCTTTGACTGGCCAGGCCTCTCTGTGCCATTATTAGTTGCCCAGGAGCCCACAGAGTGGTGAAAACAACACCTTATATGAAGGTGTGTTTGGTTTGTATTGCAGTATCTGCTGTGTTAGCTTGTTACATCAAATAAAATTATGTGTCACTCACATTGCTGGTGAGTTCATGCACTGTTCCATCCTTTGGCATGTTGTATTCCTTGTCAGGGTCATTCTGTAGTTGGACAATGGACAGGTCACTAACTGATAATACAACAGCACTACATTCCCCGAAAAAACAATTATTAAAAAGGTGCACTGCTTGATTTGCATCCACTGTGCTAGAAAGTGCACAAGGATCAGAGGTCACGTAAAGTTCTCGTCACTGGCTGAATTATTTTTAACAAATGACAACAACAATGGAAAATGTCATTTTGACAGATTAGAACATGGAGCGCAATCGATTGTAACTTTAATTCACATCCTTATTGTGGTGGATGTGCATATAAATTAGCTCTTGTCTATTGTCTAGTCTGGTACGACTCTGTCTGTCAATATGACAGACAAGGAGAAAGTCTAACTGTAATGCTACGTGACAAGGATGAGGAGAATCGATTTACATAGTAATAATAAATGTAGACTTTAAGACATGCTTGAAGATAAATTATAGAGAAGAGACACTTGCCTTTATGCTGTCTGCAAACTCCTCCAGTGCCTTTGCGCCAATAGTTTCCATTGCGGTGATAAGTGTTGGCAGTTTGTTTTTGGTACTTGCTGCTGTGCCCTGTAACCAAAGCACAACAGCTTGCTAATGTGTTCAGCAAAACTTCTCATTTGTGTTCAAATATAGCAGTTCTCCCCAAATAAGTACTTCATAGCTAGTGCTCCTCAACTCACACATCATAACACATGCAACTATAGTCTTTGATTTTAATATAATCAAATGTGTGTGCAAATACACAGATAATCCGTAATAAAACACATCTTGAAACTAACTCGGCAAACGCTATGAAAGCTATTCTGAATCCTACTTGGAGTGTGGTGTCAAACTCTGGCTTGGTCATCTTCAGGTGTCTGAGAATGGGGAATATGGTCAACACGGCAGAGTAATCGTGGCGCATGATGGCCCTACGAGCTGCCGACACAATGTTGTCTCCCTCCAGCATCAGGTTGTCCAGCGCCTCCTACCGCCCACCAACAGAAACCCGCAAAGGATGGGAAACAACACAGTGAAGGTGACACAGTGAAGGTTTCACTGTATCCCAGTGAAACCGGTCCAAGGTTCTACATTACACAAGCAAACGGTCACTCGAGCGATCAGAGAACCGGGTTGACATTTGTAACCTTCATTGATTTAGCGGCTTATTTACTGTATGGCTGCTATAGTATTATGTTGAAAGGAGTGTAGGCTCTCTTAAAATATTCCAAAACAGTAAAACAATAATGAATACAGCTGGGCTAAATAATAGGATATTTTAACTAGCATTTACAAGAAACTTTGTACTTACATAGAAATGAAAATATTTGATTCTGTCCCATAAATACATTTAGTCACTAGAAGCTGTCCCATTTCATGTTACTTGGCTGAACAAATGACAGTTGGTGGACAGTTGGTGGACAGCTGGGCTGTCTAACAGAAAACCGGACAAGAAATTGTACTGGCATGTACAGTACTTGATACTTGGACAACGAAAACTCTTCAAACTCCTATTTTACACACACACCACAAGTTTTGTGATATCATACATTTACTTGGGCGATATTCCTTAATTGCTAATTAGAAACACCGCACGTATCCCCCAACCTGAATGAGGGAGTCGAAGGTCTTTTTCTGGTGGTGTTCTGGGATGATCTCAGTGAGGAGGGTGTACTCGCTTTGGGCCAGCTTCACAAAGGCACTGATACAGTGGATGTAGGAGTCAATCTCGATATCCAGCACATCATCCTTTCCTGGGAGGCACACGGCGAAAGGTCAAGTCAGTCACGAAACAAGGTCAAAAACCCCTTGACATAAACCAGGAGGTTGAGGGGCGGACTTCAAATATCAAGATATAATTTAATGCTTTTACACTATATTAGTTTGATTCTTACTTAAGAGGTCACATCATCTATAATTTACTTTAAAGAAAGCAAACTTTGAGGGTAGCTAGCAAATTAGTACTCAGGTGTGGGAGGTACCAAAACAAGGTAGTAAACAAAAGTACAACAAAACACAAATTGAGGACTGTTCCTTTAAATCTCACCATAGCACATTAAGAACAGCCTGCTGAAAGTTAATTTACCCCTGACATTGATTCAATTTCATTCAATCTTATTCCTATTTAGTTTTATTTATTTTTTGTTATTTATTTGTTTATATTTGTTGAACAGAGCTATATAAAGCTGATAATGAATTATTAAAGTCTATTCTACACTAGATGCACTGTTGCAACACGTGTGATTGCTTCTTCGCTGACCCCTAGTGGCGCCCCCACTCACCTGCCGTGGCCCCGTGCTTCTCGGTTAGGGCGTCGGAGTGGTGTTTGACCCGCAGGTCAAGGTCGTGACCTGACAGGGTGGGTATATCAGGGGGGGGACATGATCCTAGTTAAACCACCGCCACCAGGGGCTTTAGGGTGAGGGCAGAGGGCCACACCTTGTCCTTCACCCACACTAGAACCGCCACCAGGGGCTTTAGGGTGAGGGCAGAGGGCCACACCTTGTCCTTCACCCACACTAGAACCGCCACCAGGGGCTTTAGGGTGAGGGCCCAGAGTAGTCCTCCACCCACCGTACACCGACCACCAAGCAGCCCAGAGGGGCAGCAAGCAGGCCACACGCCCACTGTGGTGGGGCAGAGGCAGGGAGCCCAAGGAAGACAGTGTGCATGGAGACTGGTGTGGTTAGAATGGGCACATGAATAAGTGTGTGTGGGGCCACTACTACCAATCAGCGGAACCGGCAGATGCTAACTGACTTGGAGGCAGGCAGATTTTGCTGCACTATTATACAGCTATTACTGAATATGTTTTATATTCACTGATTCTGTAATTTACTTCTTATTTTCCATTGTAAATGTTCATGTTTTATGTCTGAAACTTTGTAAACGGTGCTGCTGTCTGTCTTGGCCAGGACACTCTTGTAAAATAGATTTTTTATCTCAATGAGACTTTCATCCTGGTTAAATAAATGTTATAATAATAAAAGCCAGATGTGACAGCAGCGTTTAGACACAAAGCAGTCAAACAGCCACAGCAACATCTGCCACTGATCAAAGTCTCGTTTTAAAAATAATAACACAGCCTAGGTGTGTTATTACACCAAATCAGAGCTTTTACCGGTTTAAAAACATTAAAAACAAGGACATTTGGTATTAGGCTACTTTGTGGAAAACATTAATTTGTTATATCTAAGTGAAGTGGTTCCTATGTGTCTGTTGTTTGCAAGGAATCAACAGGTTCTGCTGATAAGCACCACCTGCTGGCTGGCAGAAGGTACTGCAATAGGAGACAGCAGAAAAGAAAAGCTGGAGGTGCATGGTTACCTTCCAAAGGAGTGAGGTTAGAGCCCCCCTTTTTCCCATCGAGCCCATGCTGTGAGTACTGTTTCAGAAGGTTCTGAGCCTTGCGAATGGTCCCTGGTCCCATACACATACACAGAGATAAAGTCCAGCCGCAGATTGTGTTGGGGGGAGGGGAGGGGTCCAGACAGCCAAGAGACAAAAAAAGACAGGAACAAGGAAGAGGGGAAATTGAAAAGGGAGAGAGAGGGGAAGAGCTAGGAAGTGAGTGATGAAACAGAGACAACATCCCTCCACCACCGAGCCCCAGCCAGTAGGCCCCTGGAAACCCCAGGCTAGCTCCGCAGCTACAGAGACTAGAAGACAGAGGGCTAGGGCAGAGCTACATGACAAACACTACTAGCCCGTGTGGGCCAAAACAACATAACTTAAAAGGCAGAATAAACAGGTTAGGTCAAATATAAACAAAACAGCCATCATAATCAACATTTCTACATAAAAACATATGTTACACGATTAAGAGATGCTGTGTTCAAAATATTTCTATACCAGTCAATTTAAGCAGTGCAATTTGGTGTTAGAGTTGCATATAATATAAAACAGAGTGGGCTAGCATTGCACTGAAAACACATATTGGTAGAGCAAGATGTAGCTGCACCTATTAGCATTACTCTGCTTCACACGTTGGTCAGTGAATGTATATGGTTACGGTAATGTAGCATAAAAAATATAACAACCATGCTGTCAGTGCATGTTAGATTACTTCAGATTCAAGAAACATTGAAAAAGCCTGCACCAAATTCCAGTGTGAAAGCAAAAGCATGCAAGGAACTAGTCTTATCGAAGATAATCCTGTCAAATGTATATATTAACTTAACAAATTAAAAGTAATGTGCATTAACTTTGCTAATCACATAAACACATCACAAAAGTACAACTACAAAATATGCTGATGTACTATATTTCAAATATTACGCTATACTTTTGGGGTAGTCTGTTCCTGATCCTACTTAAAAGCAATGCCACAAACACACACTGCCACTTATGCTGCCTGCTTTGCTGTACAATATGGCTGAAATATTTGGACGAAAGCAAGCATAATCGAAAAGGCAAACACTAAGGCTTTCTCTTTACCTGGGATGTAGACTGTCATCACAACATAGGATTATGAAAAGGAGGAAAGGAGGAAAGGTTTTTTTTAGTTATAAATCACAGGGAGGGGTTGTAGCGCCCAGTGATCCCGTGATTAAGCTAATTTTAGAAATGTCCCTAAAGTGGAAGATACAACTAGTCAGTCAGTAACTAAAACTATAAAAGGGAGATACAAGAGAATCTACTCTACTAACACATACAATCATCTATTTACTGGAGTGACTGAACATGAACCGAGAGTGAGAAAGGGTGTCTTGACAGTAAGACAGATGACTGACCTGGCCTCTTGGGAGCCTTCTTGGTCGGCGTGTCTTTGCGTTTGGTTTGGACTGCAGGCGAGTACAGGATCCCAGAGGAGGCGCTGTTTTTGCGGAAGTGATCCTTCAAGCCTTTAATGGAGCGATCTAGCTGGCTGGACCTGATCTGGAAGTAAACGTTCATGAAATCTGCAGAAACAGAGATGAGGATTCGGATTAGAAAAAGGAGTAGATGGGTTAGACTATAATAACTATGACAAAAGATATCTATATCTTTTGTTTCAACATAATAAAACAATATCCCCTAAAGAAAGGAGCAAAATAGACAATTTATTATTTTTAGACAATTATTTAAATGTACGGATTCCTGGTCTAAACTACTTTACTACTATAGCATGAAATGTGACATTTCTGTAACGTACCGCATCATATAACTGATTTCAAATGCTCCCCTATTCATTCTGTCTAATATACTGTACAGTGATTCTTCTCTCTAGTTATACATAGCAAACGTATACACATTTGAACCCACATGTACCTGGTGCAGGACATGCAGGCGCCACACAGAAAGAGTGCGGTAACCACTGTGCCACCGGTTCTGAACACAGCGTATTCAGAACCCTCAGCAATAGAGACACCAGTCTTTCTCCAGGCTTACCGTGGCTCCCTTATTCACCTTCCTAACAAGGTTATCCCCCCCCCATGGTCACTGGGAGATAATAAGACACTCTGGTCCTCGGGCAGGCTCAGATCTCCCACTGTCATTTTCAACCAGAGCAGTTTCCTTATTGGTTAGAGAGATGTGGAGTGAAGGAACAGAGCACTATCTATTCATAAATACATCAGGATAAGGTGCTGTATACACATACTACATCAGGATAAAGTCGTACTGTACAGTTTATGTGATAAAGTATAATCCAAGGTGCATTACATAATGCTATACTATCAAGAAAATGTGTTTCCTAAAAAGTTGTATATATGATATTTTACATTAATATAGCAGCTAACAACTAGGTATATTTTCTATGTAAATATACTGTATAGAGTAATGCATAGAGAATGACATCACGCTCCCCGTGTGTGTTGTAATCCTCTGTTCTTTGTTTTCATAGCTAGTCCAGCTGCATGTGCATTTGTGTGTAGCCCACAAAGCATTTGTTCTGGTCTGAGACAATGGTGCTTAGTGGGACATCTAGTTGCGGAAAATGTCACAAAGACTTGCAAAGAAAGAGTTTAGAAACAAGATATTTAAATACTACCTTTAAAAAGCAAAGGCATCTAACTAACCACTGAAAAGCCGGGCTGTGGCTTTTGTCTTGGGGGAAAAAAATAAACTAAATAAAATATAAAGCTATGGTAAAGCTAAAAATGTACACTTGCCAATGGCTTTTTGGTGCCCCCACAACTCTGCCCCAACTATTGGAAAAGATCGGCTGTCAGTAGGGGTAGAGAGGAGTGCCAGCCAATCAGCACTGAGGTACACTCCCTCTTTTAATTTCAATTCGAAACAAATATTAAAAAAAGAACATGATTTAATCAAAAGGCCTGCTAAATTTAAACTCAAATCAAAACACCTCTCCCTTCAATGCCATAAGGTGCTCCCTCAAAAGCTCTGCCCCACACATTGGAAATGCATTGCAAAGACTAGGGTATTGTTATTGTGAGCGATATTCGCCACTCCTATTTACAGAGCCAGGGCTGTGTAGAAGTACCAGATATACCAAATGTTTGTTTTCAGCAGGCACAGAATGGTAAACTAGCAGAGATATTTGGTGAATTTCACCCCAAAAAATTATTAGCTTACAATCGCTTAGTATACCTTTAACACTTGGTTGAAACGCATAGGTCATTGTATACAGGAATCGAGGAGCGGCCCTTTAAAGCTTTGAAAGTGTAAGTACCCTGGTTGCGTCCATTTTCCACCAGCCACACAGAGATGCACATGATGTCCTGGAGGACGGCCTCTGGCAGGTGATCCAACGTCACCTCCTCCTGCACCTCCAGCTCCTCGTCCACGCTGATGGCGTCCAGGATGAGAATAGGCGGGACAGGCTTGCTGTAGCGGTTCAGCAGGCTCCGAAACTCGGCTTCCAGCAGCTCCTTTCCCTTCTCGAAGCGCGCTTTCTGCGCAAGGGGGGGAGACAGAAAAGAAAGAGAGCAACTGCGATGCTGCAATGTCACAGAAAAGTTGAGTCACCAAATGCACAATAAGAACTCACTTCTGGTCGTCAATCACCAGATAATGAAGTCTGGGTGTGGAAAGGAAGTTTAGCTCTTACCTCCCTCAGTATTTACGGAAGAAGCCTTGAGCAACATGATAATTCTAGGTTAACAGTAACTGGGAACAAGCCAGTTTGTGTCAATGCATACATCTATGAGAGATATTCTGACACAGAATGTAAAGCGGTTTGTGTGTAAATAATGACAGAAATTAGAGAGGGGGGGGGGGGGGGGGGGGGTTTTGGCCCCCCACAGTGTTAACC
>JAODUG010000011.1:2697070-2709786 GCA_027564795.1 Aphredoderus sayanus
TCCAGACAACACAGCTCTCAGGTTCACAGGGACTCACAAACCTCACCACCACGATAAGGTGATGGTTCCCGGAGAGGTGCAATTAATGTAATAGTAAATGTATGCTATGTTTTATATTGTGGTTTAGCTATTTGTGTATACCTATGGTATTGACAAGAACAACCTAATTCTTAGATAAAAGTTTCTTAACCCTCATGATGTCCTCCGGGTCAAATTGACTCAAATCACTAGCTCTTTGTGGCAGATAGAAGACGCTAAACCTAATACTACAGCTTACACACACATGATCTGCACTGCTGGCACAGCAAGGTGTGAGTGAAACCCAAGGAGAACAGGAGGTTATAAGGCATGAAAAAACAAACATGTACATAAAGAAATAATTAATAAAGAAATAAATACACACAGCAATGACAATAAAAAGAACTATACAATGAGACGCAATCAGATGGTGCCATCTGGTGGTTCAAGACGATATTGTAAGGGCATCACGGGGGTCAATGTCCCTTTTTCCTGTTAAGACATGTTATTCCAGAAGTGGTAGATAAGAAAAAATATTTATGACCCTTTTGTCCTGCCAGCACAGGAAGCTCACTCACAATTAAACTAAAGCTTTTCACAGGTTTTAACCGTTCTGAAAATACCACATTTGATTCTAAAATCAGCTAAACACGGATTATATAATTATAGTACACTCCTATAAAATATATAATTACCTATCCCAGGTATAATTAGTTTATCTTTCATACACAGTTTTCATATATGTGTGGTATCATTCTGTTATTTTCGAATAACTATAATTATTTTGATATCTGTGATTTTAACATCTGAATATTGTGAAGTTGACTTTGATAATGAGCATATTTTGAAATATTAATTTAAAATTAATTAATAATCATTAAGGTAACTAAATCACATTGTGTGTAAGGACACTAAAAAGTGAGTGGTGCCCCCAATTATTTATAATAAAATATGAATTATTAAATGTTCATAAATTTTCAAAATTTAATAACACCCAAAATTAAGTGTAGATTTCATAACACCCATATAAATTACCTCGAACTCTTGGCAGTGTTTCTAACCATAAAACATTTTGCTCTGCTCCTTCTCGGACACCATGTGCTTGTGAGGACGGACAATACCACAACAGTGGCTTATATCAACCGTCAGGGCGGCCTGCACTCCCGCGTGCCAGCGTGTGCAACTTGCGCAGGTTATTGATTGTTGTTATGGGGCAATAAGCGTCTCCTGTCACTAGGGGCGACGCATGTCCCAGGAGTGCAGAATTTGGGTGCAAATCTACTGTCCAGATTGTACACCCCCATGTACATGTATTCATACATGTACTGGACATGACTCATGTCAGGTTTGAGTCTATATGCTTGTTTGGTTTTATTTTGATGCATTTTGAATGTTTATGACTGCTAACAAATATTTGAATTGGACACAGTCAATATCAGGTATATAGAGATATAGAGAGCCAGAGTTCTACCACATGTGGTAGAACTGGTTTGGGCACATTACAGCAGGCCTGTTGTGGATCTTTTCGCAGCGAAAGAGAACAGTCAGTGTCCACTGTTTTTCTCCAGACGCACCTCTCGGGGTGGACACACTAGTGCACAGCTGGCCTAGGTTCTCTGAGTACCATGAGTGAGATGTCTCACCAGACCCCCTTCTTGCTGGGGTGAAGCGAGAAGAGGTGTTCTTACTTGAATGATGATTCTGACGAGGTGTAGGGTACAAAACTCTAGTTTTGTAGTGTGAAGCACACAATGTATGTGAATGAAAAGTGCTATATAAATAAAGATTGATTGATTAATCCTAAATACTTTTTTAAAATAAATTTAATTATTAATTGAATTTTAACCTGCAGTAATGCAATGTAATGCAGCAAAAGACCTCTTCTCTAACCTATCCCTAACCCTACACCTAATTATAACCCTAGGGCAACAGGAGGGTTAACTTCTAACTCTGGCTCTCTATATCTCTATATACCTGATATTGACTGTGTCCAATTCAAATATTTGTTAGCAGTCATAAACATTCAAAATGCATCAAAATAAAACCAAACAAGCATATAGACTCATACCTGACATGAGTCATGTCCAGTACATGTATGAATACATGTACATTGGGGTTTACAATCTGGATCAAACAGTCAAAAGTAGTAGTCTACTTCTGATCTGATGTGATTTTTATGGTGGCCCGGACCCCGGAAGTATATTGTTTATACAGAAATATACCGATTACACATCGGTAAAAGAATACCAATTGACAGAGAAATATACTGATTACACATCGGTTAAACAATACCGATCGACACATAAATTAACCAAATACAGGGATGTAGACTTTCTTCTCCAGATATTTGTGTGGGGGCAGCGCCTGTGCACCCCGTGTATACCGGCTGCTATACTTCTCCTCACCCCCTTTGTTTCTTGTGAATACTTAAAGTCTAAGTTTCCTTTGTTTGACCAAATGCGTTTGATGAAGCATTTGTGTGATATCATACATATCTCCCTTGTTGTGCACCATTGTATTAGTAAAGCCTGCGTTCCTGAATTCACCCATCTACAACTCTAACTGGTCTTTGTTTCTGTGGCAAGAAATTACTATCAGGATTTACAGATTTCACCGGAGGTCACTCTGATCTGTTTTGTCAGTATGGTGTGTGTTTACCGTTATTATATATATTTCTATGATGTTTACACCAGGGATACAGTGACGGCTTATCATAGCCTGGACATCTAGAATTATTTTCTTAACGGTAAAGTTAAATATTTGTCCCCAGTGCCCCCAGTTTCCCCCAGTTTTATTTCTGATATTTTAGATATCATAAAAGTGTTTTGAATTGAACTGAATTTGAATTTAAGTGCTGAAGGTCATGGACCGATGATGCCATCAGGACCACATCATCTGCAAAAAGCAGCGATGATCCCCAAGCCACCGAACTGCAACCCCTCCCCACCACGATTACGCCTCGATATCCTGTTTATGAATACCACAAACAAACATGATTGGTGACAAAGCACAGCCCTGGCGGAGAACCCACCTGGAATGAGTCTGATCTGGACACAGCTCTTGCTTTGGGCGTACAGTGATTTTGCCTGAGGTCGTTTCTGTTTTGTCTCCGCCCACTGAGGTTTTTTATGTTTTGGCTCAGCCTACCGAGGCCGCTTCTGTTTTGGCTCTACCTCCCGAGGCTGTTTCTGTTTAGGCTCCGCCTCACGAGGCCGTTCCTGTTTTGCCTACGGCAATTAGCGTTTCAGCCCGTGGACCTTTTTGGCCCTTAGACTCTAACGCTGGGCCCCAAGATTCCTGGCAGCCGCCGCCAGCATCTCCCGCTGCTGTTTCCCGGCCTCCTCCTGTCCAGACAGCTGTTGTGCTTCAGTAGCAGCTACCTCCTGTCCTGTCCACGATTGGGTTGCCGGAGAAGTCGCCTCCAGCCCCTCTAGCAGCTGAGCACCCGCAGCCACCTCCAGTCCCTCCAGCAGCCGAGCAGACGACTCCTGTGCCATCAGTGGCTTAGTTGCCGCTTCCTGTCCCTTCAGTGGCTGAACTCCCGCAACCGCCTTCTGTCCTGTCAGTGGCTAAGTTGCCGCCTCCTGTTCCGTCTGCAGCTGGGTTGGGAGCGCTGTCGTCTCCTCTCCTGTCCCTGCCACTACCTCCGAAACTGGCTCTGCCCCTTGGAGTTGCTCTGCCCACTTGGTCACCTCCATCTTCTGTGCCACCGCCTGTTCCGTTCCCTGAGTCGGCTCTGCCCTTTGGACCTGTTCCGTCTCCACCTTCACCTCCACCCCCTGAAGTAGTTCCTGCTCCTCCTTTTGACCCATCCCTCCAGTCTGTCCGACATACAGGCTGCCTTCCCTAGGTGACTGGTTTACTCAGCTGTCCAGCCGGCCCACTATCCTGTCTGCTCGGCCTTCTGCCTTTAGACCGGCCTCTTGACCTGTCCCCTGACCAGGCCACTTTGCCTCCACGTTAGTTTTGATGCATTCAGCATCACAGATCATCTGAAAGAATTATTAATGTAGGTAAATAGACTGGAGTGTAGGGATATTATATAAAGAGGGATGTGAGTAACTTCAAATTATGGAGAAAATGTGTTGCATTAGGCATATAGTCCATTTATAGCCATACAATTATATTTTGTACAGAACAATTAGAACAGAACCCTGGTGCCCACCTTATTGTATAGAGCAATACATTACAGTATTTTGTAGGCTACAGTGGGCCTATCCCACTACAAGACTTTCATCTCAATTGGTACCATATGTGGCCTGAGTAGTTTACAAATATATGCCATTCCATCTCTTGAGAACCTGTCAGGGTTGAGCATAAGGTTCTGAACGGTCCCTGAAAGTGTGTGCTCTTTGAAATGACCTGCATATTATTATGGCACCCTCATCCACAACCTCATCAATAAAAGGACATAGAAGGCCATGTTTGACCAAGAATGGCACAAGTCCTTATTTATAGCCTAGACCTTATTAAGCCTAATTGAAAACCATACATCCACTAAACCATGTTCACTTAGTGTTTTAAATAAATTAGGCTAAAGGCTATTAATCAATAGACTACATTAACAATACATACAATACTCCAATACATTTTAAACATGGTTTTTTTATTGGTATAAGAGTGATAGAACTACCTAATAAAAGTATTGTAGCCCTAGGTTTATATCGTATAATTTACACTGTAGCCTAGAATTCATTTAATTTACATTTATTTCAGTGTATTTTCTATATACTGTTACTTTTGGACAGATAGTGGTTAATAAAGTAAAAGAGTATGGTGTCATGCTCAAAGATCACACCTTTCCCATTGTTCCGAGCGTTACAGAAACTCAAGTTAAGCAGAAACATAGGCTTAGCCTGACAGTTAGTTTCCCAGCTTTCCATAGTTACTGTTACGTCTGCCGTCGACCGTGTCGGTCTGTCCTTGTTTAAGTCCGTGTTTTACAGTTTTAGTCTTGTTCCAGTCCTTGTTATCCCAGTGATAACAGGGACTGTTATCCCCCTGTAGCAGTGATAGGTGAATCTATGAGCAGACATTACAGGGCTGAGGGATCTTTTATACAGTGAGAAGAGTAGGGGTCCCAGCACAGATCCTTGGGGGACTCCTGTGTTGAGTGGGCAGGGTTTGGACAGTCATCCATCCCAGAGGACTTGGTAGGAGTGATCTGACAGATATGATTCAAACCAGGAGAGAGCAGAGTCTGCAATTCCCACCTCAGATAGAGATGGAGGCTCTGGTCGTTTACCGTATACTTTGATATGGTATAGTAGCGCGCACTTGAGAAGAATTCTTGCATTCATTTAACCCAGGATACTCCAGCCGCCATTTCACCGACATAAAGTTTCCCCCAGAATTTCTTTTGAGTATATGATTATTTTGGACTAAAAAACTGATTTGTTAACGCTGGTTTGGGCTGGCCATTCCCGAGGAACACGGAAGGACTGTGGAGTGGGGACCACGAAGAGCTTCGTCAAATCCATGCCAGTAAACCTCACCTACACGTGCTTTATTTCTATGTTATGTAGACTTTCTCCCCACTCCTCAATTTAAATGTAATTACACAAGACACACAAGTCACAACATGTTGATGTTTTCTTTTAAGTTGAATCTGCCTGTTTGAAGAATGCATACAATTAAATGGTGTTAAAACATTTAATTGGGGCAAAGTTTGTATCTTTCTCCTGTGTTGGATTGGTATTTCGAACCGCTCGGGGAGCGTCAGAGTGTTTTGCACATACTGTTAATGCTGCTCACTGTTCGCACTCACCAGTGGGCCGTGAAGGAGTATTCTCATCAGATGGAACAACTCCCCGGCTATCGGGAGTTTGTGGACCAGCTCAGGGCCGTGTTTGGCTGTGATGAGAGGCGTAAAGGTACCTTCAACTCTGAGCTAGCACGGTTCAGGGATTCCCTGGGGCCGTTCGCCAACCAGTAGTAGAGGGCCATCTCGTAAGAGACGTGGGTCGCGGTCCAAGACCAAGAGTCAGCGGCAGCCACCCTGCACTACTGTGGTCGGACAGCCTACACTGGCGTATCCAGCTGGGGTTCCCATCCAGCCACCGGCAACGACTGCTGCCGGGTTCAGGCAGTCTGCGCCTGCTGCAGCTGCTCCAGGGCCGTCTCCGCTGGCGTTGCCACCTGCTGCGCCGGCTGCTGCGCCGGCTGCTGCGCCCGCAGCTGTTCCAAGGCCGTCTCTGCTGGAGTCGGCGGCTGCTGCGCCTGCAGCTGTGTGAGGCCGCTGGCTGCTGCGCCCAGGCAGCCTCTACAGCCATGACAGGGCAGCATCCTCCGGTGTCTTCAACTGCTGCGTCTGGGCAGCAGCCCTTGCCGGGTGTCTCCACTGGTGGTTCCCACTGCGGTGTTCACACAGCCTCCACAGACACACCCTGCTGCCAGCTGCTGTGTCCGGGCAACAGCCCTCGCTGGCATCTCTAGCAGCTGTTCAAGGGCCGTCTCTGCTGGCGTCGCCGGCTACTGTTCCAGGGCCACTTCCCAGCACTGAGGGGTCGCCTCCTCGCTGGCACCCCCTGTGGCTATGGCTGGGCAGCAGCCCTTGCCGGCATCCCTGGCGTCCCCGGGTGTCCTGATGGGGTCGTATTTGCCGTTCTCCGCTGCTGTGAAGGGGCAACCTCCGTTGGTGTCTCCAGCTGCTATGTCTGGACAGCACCATCCGCTGCCCAGACGCAGGCTGGGTTTGTGCAGCGGTAGCTCTCGTCAGTGCCCTCTGCTGCTACAGCTGCATCTGGGCAGCGGCAGTCCTCGACGGCGTCTCCCGTCACTGTACTCCCCGGGCAGGCTGCGCTGGTGCCGTCTGCTACAGTGATTGGGCAGCCCTTGCCAGCATCTCCAGCTGCCTTGGACAGGCAGTTTCTACTGGTGACTCCACTGGTGTCTCCGCTGGCACCGCCTGCTACAGTTACAGGGCAGGTCTCGCTGGCGTTCCCTGCAGCTGCCTCCAGGTGGCAGCAGTCCTCGCCGGAATTTTTAAATATCCAACAGGGTTTCTCTTACTGTTGAAATTAATTGTACCCAATATTGAAATAGGCCTAGGTTGTACCAACATATTGTATTACATTTAAACATTGCATACTTTTGCATTCAATTGTTCAGCAATTTCATGCCAGTCTCTCGCTCTCTTGTTTATGGCAAGTGCATTATCTTTCTATTATGTTTGATTTGTTTTGTTTTTTGGACTATTGTGTGTGTGTATATATATATATATATATATATATACACATAGTCTATATCTATTATAGTCTAAACTTTAGGCTTCAGTTGGCATTAAATTGTGGCATTTACATACTATGTATGTAAATGAAGAGACAGAGCTCATTTGACTATAAGAGAACGCGCTCGGCGCATTCTGCTGGACAAAACGCGCGTTTTTTTACGCCGTTTTGTAGTCATTAAACGCAGTATAAAACGCGCGCCCCTGGCAGGGGCTGTGTGTGGGGGGGAGGGGGGGGCAGGGGAGGGTGGGGGTATTTGTTCAGGGTAGAGGAGTCGTGCGAATTAAAGCGGTGCATGCATTCGTATTTCGTATTGCAAAACGCGCAGCAATGCCATTATGCTAAATTATCAAGTACAAGTATATTATTGGAAATGGATCAAAAGACCCGGGGCTAGTACAAAAAGACCAGGAAGCCCATACCTAGGTTAGATACGCATTTTACTGTATAAATGCAGTCCATATACCAACACCTTAACCCTCCCATTGTCCTAAGGCATTTCAGCAGATTACCAGCAGAGGGAGCCAACCGCGGAATGTCATATGTCCGTATTGTGGTTGGCACCCCCTACTGGCAGAGTGCACCGGGTTATTTTGACCCATAGCACAGAGGGAGCGTTAAGGTGTTGAGAGTGAGGTTGAACTAACTGCAGCTACCACCTGGCCACCGTTACATAAGGACAAAGTCAATTAAACTACACGTACATGATGAGATTAATGCAAAAGCATTAGTTAAAACTAATTTAGAACATTTTTCTGCATAGTTCTGTTAATGGATAATAGTCTGCGTAACATTAGTTAAAGCTAGTCTGAGTCTGAAGTGAAGTTTTTGATTGGCTCATCAACACTCTGATTCAGCACAGCTGTACCAAGCTGCTAGTTAGTGCTGCTATGCTCGTTCATGTGCCTTTAGCCTGTTCACTACCTCATACTGCTGTTCTCTTCAAAGGGAGTAGTGAGTGAGATTTAGGAACTAGGAATTAGGAACCACCGGTTAAGATATTTGGGACGCAGCCCCAAATAGTGTGTTGAATCTTTCTATAATATAAACTATGGTTTACCACCTTGGTATGATGTAGGCTAAGCAACACAAAGTCTATATAACTAATTATATTAATAATAGATGTGTTAGATTTTACAGTAGGCCTATAGGTGTGCGAATTTTCAAGCATTGACTATAGTCAATATTAATGGCAGCGCAGAGGCAGTAAGGGGGCCCCTCAAATCAAGTTCTGCTTAAGGCCCCATAAAGGCTTTGGCCTGCTCTGCCAATGGCATAACCCCCTTTCGTTCTAGGTGTAACCTGAGTTATCAGGCCTACTGCTGGACTGGAGTCTGACGCCAAAGGACGCAGGACGGATCAATGAGCTGTAATGATTGTCACAGTCTAAATATTAGTCGATTGGGATTTTTCTTTCATGTGGTGATGCATCTGCCAGAATGATCATGCCACTGTTTACCCTCTGTGTCTTTTTATCTAAATTACGACCGTTAGAAAGTCGCAGCTCCGGGAGACCCACGAGAAAGTTGCACCCAAAATTCAGTACATTTACCAATGCCAGGCCACACAGGCTATCATATGTGGTTTGTTCATGCTCAAGCAATAAGTTAGAAAATAGGCTCTCGACGCTTTAACGGTTGTTCGCCTGCTCGATAACACTGAAACAAAGAAGTTATTCGTTACAGTTTAACTAATTTGGAGGAAATTATGTGTGTACGCAGACTGCGCGTCAACTTAGTGAGCTATTAAAGTGAATAACGTTTATTTTGTTATCGCTGAAACCGCAGAGATATCAGCATGTCAACGCACAAGGAAAACCTCAAACATTCAAATCATGAGTTAATCACTCGCCACTCAGTTAGTGCCCAGGTGTGTATTGTAGTTAATGATATTGTATTGCACTGTTAAAGATAACATTAAAAGGTGATGATTAGCCTGCTCTAGATGCCAGCGACCGACTTTGGGCATTGTAGGCCTATAATGCACTCCATGGTGCATGAACGATTTGAAAATTAAGTTCTATTGTTAGCTGTGAAACACAATATTAGCTAAAAACTATTTCTTTGATGACACTTTTTAGATGTAGCTTTTACTTTATGTATTACTGTATGTATTTATGATATACATTGTTCATCACGTTTTTCATGTTTAGCCTATAGTCTATTTGTTTTGACAAAAGGGTTGAGGTACAGAGATACCAGCTTGCATATTCAGTAATCTACTAATCTAATAATGTGTGTGTGTGTGTAAAATAATAGTTATGCATATTCTGACCATCACTACCCCCTTCCACACAGGAAGAAACGGACTAACTCAATCATAGGCTACACCTTATAAATAAGTAACGGCATTAAAAACAGCGATAAAAGGAAGATAACGCCTCTCTCCAGGTAAACAAGGAGCTTCATGTGGCACATTATAGAAATCCACCAATCACAAACGGTCGCCGGCCACCTGCAGGAAGTTGCTTGTCCCGTTATCTCCTCCCTCCTCCGCCTGCGTCGAGATATGAGGCAACAGCCCCTGACAGTTGGCTGTCAGTTAGTCACTCGAGCCAGTGCCCCACGCACACATAAACAACGTCACACACATCGATGGCCGCGGGAAGAGGGACGGTGTTCACAACCCCGACCCCGTTTTTGATTGTTAGTTTACCTGGCGGGAAATAGAAACGTCAAATAGTAAGGGTACGTTTATAGAAAGTATATTAGCTCATCGTGTCTATATAAAACAAAAAAAAGATTTATTTTCGTCCTCACGGACGCAGGAGGGTCGTCCGCGGTGAGTCTACCAGTCTGCATGATGCAGTTCCAACACGCGCAACCGTCCCCAACCATAAGCGCTCCTCTTTACGCACCGACGCCTCTCCAACCGACTCACCCGACCCCTTTCTACATCGAGGATATTCTGGGCAGGAATGGAGCCACCACTGGCACTCCTATTTCTTCATCATCTTCTTCTACTCCGATGGTTCGCTCGCCAATTGTACCATCTCCAAATTCATCCTTCACGAGCTTTCTTTCACCGTACCGGACTCCCATTTACGAACCCACGCCTATCCACCCGGCGCTGTCTCACCACGCTGCGGCGGCGTTAACTGCCACTTACGCCTCCACCGGAGCTTTCACGAGCTCTATGTACCCGTTCAGTCACCATCGGTCCATGGCGGAGTACACGCACACCCTTGTACGGCATGATCCTATCGGTAAGTTCAGCGCCTGCAGACATATTTTGGATAACTTCATGTTAAATAATTATGTATTTGTCTGTATTGGACCGTGGACACTCTTCTTGTTAATAATGGTAATAACGTAGGCCTATGTAAATGAATGTACAGGCTGTAGGCTATGGTGGATAAAATAATCATCCTGATAGGCTACGTGTTATACCGGATGAGGACTGTCCTTTCTGAATTGTTTCATATGAGAACATTCTGCACTGATTTCACACTGGTTTAATGTTTGCCTTTTTCATATTTCTGATGTGAGTGACTGTTAGAACGTCTTACAATGCCCAGCCCTCTACACAGCACGGATCATTTTTTAAATTATAAACCTAAAACTATAAACTATAGTTATTGTTGTATTTATTAAATATATATATATATAAATATATATATAGTTTTGTTTTTCAAAGTATAATCATGTTAGCTCACAATATGTATAGACTATAACTTTGTCGATTACCAACACTTCCCATGACGCCCAAAAAGTACTTGTCTTCACAAACGTGTAACGAAGAAAAAATACATTTTGCATTAGTCTGTCATGGTTCGTCACGCACATCGGCCTCAAACTGTCACATGCTTTGTGTGAGCTACAAACGTTCACGACAAAAGCAATAGACTATGATATATATATTTAAAAACGGCCTAGTTCCAATGTGATGAATTGTTAATTGAGGTGTTACAGAAAGATATGCAATCTTGTGTAAGCTACAATGTATTGATAACCGGAGAAGTGTGTGTGTCTGGGTGTGTGTGTGCGCGCGCGTGTGTGTTTGGTGGGGTCGTCTGTGTGCGTGCTTGCGTGCGTGCTAGTGCTCGTAGTAGTAGGCCTAGATCATATACTCCACAATAACACCAGGATGGACGAAGTAGTAGGCATATTGTTAGATAATCATTGCATTTTTATTGTTGTATTTTTTTATTGTAACCGAACATCTGGGCCTAAAGGCTGCGGAATGCTGACCAAAACCAATTCAGGCGTGAATCACTTGATATATCGCCTCAGTATGTTTTTTTGCAAGAGTGCAAATGACTCTCTTATGTATGTTGCGCGTGCTTGTGCCAACCGAACCGTTTCTCTTTCACCCCAAGCAGTTATCTGCTCTGTGGCAACAACTCTGAACAAGACGAACCGATTCCGTTTATACAGGAAGCCGGGAGGCTCTCGATAGGAGTAAATCTGGTTTCAGAAGCTTTTAAATGTTTTCCTGACTCACCAGGGCCAGCCACTTCCTCGGGAGCCCGCTGCACACTGCTGATTATTTTATCGACATCCTCAATACAGGCATATTCAGGAAACACTCGGCCTCTGATAGCCCGGGATCCGTTTTTCACTTATTGTTGTACTTCCTCTGTCGGCCAACGAGGATGTGGTGGTTTATCTATATAATCCGCACGGGAAAAAATAAATATAGACCTACATTAACCAAAAGAGCCACATATCACATACCACATAGGTTGGTTTGTATTCTGATTGGCCAGAAATAAGGTGAAACGGGTGCTCTTTCATATGCAACAAATATGGTATCTTATTCACATTTGTGATTTAAAATGGGAAATGTAGAAATTCCTTACATATTTCCTTCCTGTGTGTGTGTCTGTCTGTCTATGTGCGCGCATTTATGTGAAGGCCACCAACTATAATCTGACCGCAAAGCAGGAAGCACATGAGCGGATATTTAGCCATAGTTTTAATTCTGTCACGACCTTAAAAGCGTGCGTGCAGCACGCCGAGACGGGATGTGTTAAGATATATCCGTCTGTCTGTCAAAGTCATTATTATTATTATTGTTAAGATATTATGGGGCAACAACTCATTATTTCGTCTCCATCCTTGTATGTTTTAAACAGGAAAGCCGCTTCTATGGACTCCGTTCATTCAAAGACCATTGCATAAAAGAAAAGGAGGTCAGGTTCGCTTCTCCAACGACCAGACAATCGAACTGGAGAAAAAGTTTGAGATGCAAAAATATCTTTCCCCTCCGGAGAGAAAACGGCTGGCCAAGATGTTACAGCTGAGCGAGAGACAAGTAGGTGGAGCTCCAATAAAACCACTTTGTCAGGTCGAACAGTGCCATTTGGGGAGCAGACTAATTAAATTACCTATATATGACGTTAAAAAAGTTTTTAAAGTATAGGCTACTGGTCAGCTTTGATATTTTGGGATATTTTGTTATGGAAATAACTCACCTTCTTTCAGGCTAGGGAAAGAAAACATGCATGTTTAGCTATTTTACTATATA
>JAODUG010000011.1:2713909-2731937 GCA_027564795.1 Aphredoderus sayanus
GGGTCGCGGGGGCAGCAGCTCCAGCAAGGAACCCCAAACTTCCCTTTCCCTGGCCACATTGGCCAGGGAAAGGGAATTACATCTAAACGTACACAAATGTTATTGTTTATGTGCTGTGTGTTGGTGCATACCTCGCACTTCCTATCAGAGTTAAGACAACATCTACTTTATATTCCTGTAGTGACATACAAATTCCCACTATACTATTTCCACCCCCCTCCCCTTTAAGATGACCCATCTGAATAAAATCCAAGCTGACATTTTCATTAGTGAATCCCCGTTGTGGTTCTCTGTGAAGGGCTGCCTTGGCTTCCCTGGGCCATAAAGGAGTACAAGACACCAGCAGCCATTTCATGAATTCAGAAGTGCAGCTTTGCATGTTACTTATAGAGCGGCTTAAACACCTCAGGCAGAAAACTCAAACTATTCAACTATGAACTAGAATGGCACTTACCTTTCTTTATAGGTTGTGACATTACACTGCCAAGGTACACAGTGAAACAGCAGATATTGCATCAAAGCCCCTGCACAGTGCACGCCCACACAGGAGTCTCAAATTACTTTTCATATCAGGACTTTTTGGACCCCACTTGATTGACATCCCCCTGATAATCTAATTTTCTGTATTGTTGCTCCTGTTAGGGCAAGGCAACCAATGCCTTAATAATGATTCTTTATTTTGAGTAATCGCATTTAGCCCAGCAAATGTGCAATGTAGCTTCAACCTGAGAATTGTTCAGCCAAAAGAAACAAAATAAAATCCATCATGTTGTGATTGGATGTGTTAAGAAGAAGAGCCAGGTGGTTAAGATGGGTCAAGGGGGACAATTTCCAACTTACAGTCCTGAGATTTATCTAATAAAACGTTCAGTTGTGTACACACCACTGAAAGCTGCACGGGAGAAAACCTGTTTCCTCTTATTGCAGTTGTCTTCTACAGTAGCCTACATAAATAGCATTTACCTTGGAGGCCATAGAACATGGTCAATGAGTTCGTTCCCGCTCTGGTCAATGGCTGCCTGCTGAGCTGACAAAATACCCAGTGAATTGACGAACAGTGCTGTGTGACATGTCCCATTAGCAGGAGAACGTGGCAAGATAGACACGGGTAAAATCAACTCTGTTTTAGAAAAAACAGACAGGAAACATCTGCTATTCTAATGCATTATGTCTCACTCGTCATTGCTGAATCCTGGCTAGCATCATGGATATGAAGGCATTAACATAGTAAGCACCAGTGGGTCTTCCTGTGCCATATGCTTGGGTACCTTCCCCCATCATTTATGATATTACACAGGCTGTCCTGTTTCATTTGGCCCTGTCTAAGTAGACCAGAAACCTGTCATATTTAGAAAAGAATCAAATTCAGTTTTAAAAAATCCCATTTGAACATTATACTGATTAATATATTACATTTAGGTAATTTAGCTGACACTTTTATTTAAAGCAACATTTACTCACAGTACAGTGAGGAATTAATAAGGAGCAGGTAGGTATGGGATAGGCATCTTGCTCATGGATGCTTAGAAGGCAGCCAATCACTTTGGGGATTAAACCCCCAACCTTCAGCCTGGATGTATATCATCATATTGCATACTTTGTTTCCAGTAATCTCCATCATTCTCAAATGAGGACATTTGGACATTTGTACTGTACACAAAGAGGACCTTTAATAATTATCATCCTGTGGTTTGCATTTTAGAACATTCCAGGACTTGTCCAGGCAGATTGAAGTGGACTACGGCACAGTGAGGGACTCTGCCGTATACGACTACTTCAGGAACAAAGGGACAAACCCCCTGGAGCAGGACAGCACCTACGCTGAGCTTTGGAGAACCATCAGTAAAAACAGCGGACTGGACTACTCTGTCTCCAGCCCTTCTGAAGGAATACGCAAGGTAGGTCTGCATAGCTATTATGTTACACTGACACATCGGTCAGACCTACAGTACCTGCGCTACAGTATGTAATTGTTTCATATAAAGAAACAACAGAAAAACAGAAAGTTAATTTATCACAGTTGAGTGTGTGGGAAGTCTAGGTGCCATCAGGATGATGAAGCTCAGATAAAGCATGGCATGTTGTGGGCCAGGTGGTATCTAGTTTAGTGGCAAAGCAACTGAGGATATACATCCCCAGAGTCAGTTTAGGGAAGCAACTGAGAGCATGCAACTGAGAGCAAAAAAATAACAGGGTTTTGTCTTACTGTGGAATTTTTTACTTTCTGGGTTTAAAGGTCTTCAGACTAACAGAGCATTACATTGTTTTAGTAGTGATTCCTAGGAATTAAATGATGTTAAATGCTAATGGGTCAATACTGTAATGCATATGGACATATACTGGATATTACCAGTAATTATTAAGAATAACATTTTCAACTCTACATGGCCATTACTGAGTGTGGTGGGTGGACCTGCCTTTGCCCTTACTTACAAGGTCCAAGTGCACGAGCAGAAATTCATAGTTTGGACATGTTAACGAATACTTTTAGAGGATAAAAGTTACTAAGTCTAAAAATGTGTCTAGACTATTGATAGCAGTGGTAAAACTCATTGCCATAGAGATACTGCCTATTAGCTCCATATAGCAAACATACACTTTTTTTTTATGGATATCTCAGTTGATTTTGAGACTCGGACTAGGCTTAATCCCTGTCTGAGAAACTGGCCCATAGAGTCTACATGTTTCCATGAGTTGATTTTGAAGAACCAACACGAACTTGAACGTTGTTAATGTCTCTCTGCCTACAATACAGTTACAGTTACATCACCAATTGATTGATTCATGATCCTGGCGCTAGGGGGTATTTGTGGTCATTGGACTGGAAGTCCCATTTGGTAGCCAATTACAGAACTCAATAAATGTTTGAATACAATAGGGAGCAGTGCTGTAATGAATTATCGTACACCTTAATCAGATCCAGTTGGCGATACTGTGAATACATCTTCTCTTCCGAAGAAGCCTTTTATTTCTTTTTAGAGAAGAAATTCTATTGCCCATATCCCATACCCCATAAATCTGTTGTGCCGCTACCAAAACCGTTGACCTATTTCAGGTAGCGATAAGCTGGGTCTCTTGATAAACAAGCTATTGTATTACCCATGCTAAGTATAAGTACAGTATATTCCCTCATACTCATTTAGAGCAGTGTTAACTTTCTTATTCAAAATATCCAAATAATTATGGTTAGACTTTAATTCACACAACCATGCTTTCATTTGACAAATACTTAATTGAGGCAGTAATCCACAATACCATAAACCAATTAGTCACAGCGTCACTGTCATTTTCAATTGTGTTCAACGGTATGCTCACAAAGCTCTCAAAAAAGGCTGCGACAAATTGGCAGCTCTAAACACATTCATTATTCAACCATTTGCATGAAAAATGTCCTAAGAGTTTTGCAGTTTCACACAAACAACGATGGAGGTCCACATTTAATTAGCATTGTGCTTTCGTCATTGTACTGCTTCTCAATTAGTCTGTGAAGATGGTAGACGCTAGTTCAGCAGGGCTTGGTACAACCAAACAAGGGAAAACGCACTGTGGGATAATCAGAGGTAAACCTGAAGCTCAGCCAAATGAGCAAGGCATTGCATCAACAGAGTAGACGCATCAAAGACACACAGTAACTAGGTTGTGATAGTGTAGAAGAATGCTAAGATGCCTCTAGTTTGCTATCCGAGGTGTGTTAGAGCAGATAAAGAAAGGAGGCGAGTGCGAGGACAAGACAGTGTACAAACAGTGTCCTCCCACACAGGAACAATTACCCCTGACAGCTAACAGGTTGAAGTGTGTAAGGTAGACTCTGCTGCTGATAGAACACCCAGTGTCTCCCTCTGCAGGTGGGATCTTTACCTTCACTTCCATTATAAGGTCAGTTTGACTTGACCTTGAAAACATAAACACATATAAATCAATGACCATCAGGCACTTAATAAGGTGCACCCTTCAGTGCAGTTTGCCAATCCCCACAACAGAACCCCTACCCAGCGCACAGTTTGTTTGGAAGCAACTCTGTGTGAGAGAAGGGCAGCCACTGTGTTGGACCGAAGCGTTTTTCTAACGCTAGTTTCAATCACATGGGTAATGCTGAACACAAACGGGCATGTGCCCTTTTAGTTCATAATTAATCACCGCTGAATTACCCAAGTCATATTGTGTTAGTGGGTCTTAATGTGAGCGCCAACAGCTAGCTACTGTAGCTAAACGGGTTTGCATGCTGTGGTGTGT
Organism: Aphredoderus sayanus; assembly: GCA_027564795.1. Taxonomy (NCBI): domain Eukaryota; kingdom Metazoa; phylum Chordata; class Actinopteri; order Percopsiformes; family Aphredoderidae; genus Aphredoderus; species Aphredoderus sayanus. The sequence goes on from JAODUG010000011.1 coordinate 2,718,143, forward strand.
GCACAGGCCAAGAAGAGCCCCTACGCGTTCCTGTGGGACATGGCCGTGCTGGAGTACGCGGCGCTGACGGACGACGAGTGTACCATCACCGTGACAGGAAACAGCATGAGCAGCAAAGGCTACGGCATCGCCATGCAGCACGGCAGCCCCTACAGGGACCTCTTCTCTCAGAAGTAAGAGGCACTTTAGTTCCCTCCATATGCATTCACCCTATACCCGCCTACCCTGTAGCCAATGAAACATCAATACAAACAGTTTACTTATATTGTGGCAATGGCTTTGGAATAATATAGCTAGCTCGGTAATCTAATTAAGATGGCATTTAATCACAATAAAAGCTTTTCTGGCTAATTGCAAGAGAACTAAATACAGTTGTCTTCGCAATTACATGCGCCAACTCAACATAGACTAGTGGAATAACTCAGTTATAAATACGGTATACTGCTATACCAGATGCTTGGTAACAAAGACCTCTCTATACTTAAATATGTTTTTCCATCACACAGGAATTGGCACAGAAAACAAAATCAATATGAGAACTGTACTCGGCCCTGCAAACTGTTTTAGCAGAATTGTCTCCTCCTCTAGCTGCTAAGAATTCCCCACCCTGCCCCACCACCCCCCATCGGCAGTGCCTCTGGCACTCACGAATGTTGCATGTGACCAAGTCCAGTGCAGTGGAAAAGGGTCTCAACAGATAGCTGAATGAGAGGTGCTTTGTATAATTTATTAAAATCTAAATTAAAACAGAAAAATAGATATGTGCTTTCAGATTGCCTTCCACTATCTAGACCACACCTGCTTTACCTTGGGGAGGTGTGCATATGTTAAGGCACACCTCTGTACGTCTGCTAATTACTTTTTATGCTCCATAAAAGCCCGAAACATAATCACTGGAGTCTGACTGTGCCTGGGGGAAGTTGGAGCAACGTCATTGGCTGCCAGGTCACTAATGTGTACCAAACGGAAGCAAATGATATTGGCAAAGAAAATCAATATTAACAAGATACACATTTTATCAACGATTTAATATTTCCATCTGTAAGGGACCGTTGGAGCAAACACTCTTGTTGCCACTGAAAACAATGAACACGGTATCTTCACAAAACATTATTTTGGTAGACACTGGACCCATTATCTCAAACTGGGCGATGCATACCGTAATGTTGTAATGGGTGCAATTCGCAACTGCTTCAGTGGTTTGACTTTGAATTCCACCTCCATGGTCCCTGCACTTTCTGGCCATACCATTTTCAAAACAGAAATAGAAGATAAAACTTGACATTACAGAATTTTCTCCTTAAAACAGAATATATTAACTAAAAACAATGTGTTGTGCTGAAAGGTCTGAGTGAGGGTATAGAGGTACCTATGGACAGATGCAGGCTTACAGGTCAGGAAGTCCATGGCAATGCCCAGCAGATACAGACCTTGAGAGTGTTCCATGTGAGCGGTAGTTATGATGGGCAATGTGCTAAACACTTAATTGACACCGCGGCCTTATGGGAATTCCTCCTTTAGCCCCGCTACAATGGACACACGGTGCACTGCACATCACAGACCTGTCATTGCTCAATCATGTAGCTGAGCGCCACTTGTCCTCTTATCAGAGTTAACCGGAAAGATCAGTCCACCATTTAACCCTTGTAATGTACTCAAAGATCTCACATTTGGCCACATGGCGGCGCCATCTGATTATGTATGATTTGTGTGTTTTTCAATTGTCATTGCTGAGTGTGTTTATTAATTTATTAATTATTTCTTTATGTATTTGTGTTGTTTTATGTGCCTTTTAACCCTCCTGTTGTCCTCTAGTTTCAAACACACACCTTGTTGTGCCAGCAGTGCACATCATGTGTCTGTGTAAGCTGTAGAATTACCCTCTGCAACCCTGCATGAAAGTGGCACAGCAGCGATCAGCGATATGTGGGCCAGGACAGACTGCATGAAACTTGCATTACAGAAAATGAAACAAAAAGCAAGGCCTGGTTTTGAACTTCAGTAAAACATTAATAACATCACTTGATGGCCAGTAGAGTTTTGTTTGAATGAAATAATTGTTCCCAAGACAGACAGTGTGGTTTGTACACGGTAAAAGTTAACTAATTATATACTAGATTGAACTACATTTGTGCATAGGCAGTGCTTTGAACTTCAGAAAAGAAAACATTTATCATGTGTCGAATGTGAAAAACATTAATCTAAATCTCATTATTGCATTACAGTAAATTGCAATCGCCCCAATACCTGAAACACCAGTCCTTATTTTGTGGGCCCATTCTCAGCATCTCAAAGTGTCTCACTCTCAGCCAGTAATGGACTGAAAATAGAAGGTAGAGAGTTACTGTAACACTTAATGTGCCCATTAGGACGTAAGCGTGACACATTACCATGAGTGTTTTAATGATTAATTTTAGTGCATAAGTGAAACTTTGCGTCATTTTAAATGTAATTTTAACATTACTTTGTACTTTTATGACCGACATTCCAAATTAATATATTCTATTTGTTTAAGATGGGTGTAGTAAAATGTATAAAATGTTAAGTTAGGACTATTCTGTGTTGGAGGCATGTAGTCCACCACAATGCACTCATTTTCAGTGCACACACTGTTTATGTGTACTGTGCAGTGAGAAACAAGGAAATGGGTGAAGGCCAGTATAGCATATAGGATACTGTTATAGCACACATTGCTAATGCTGTAAACTGTTTCCATCTTTGGAAAAAAAATGTGTAATTCTGCAGTGTTGGAGCACCCTGAATTGCCTCAAGAGAAAATTCGTACCTGCGACACTCCTATGCCCAGTCACGTTTGTTACAGTATATGCAAGTAATTACAGTAGGTGCATCATCAAGGCTTTTCTTTGCCATATAACTGCTGTTAGGTGAAGTCATCATTCTACAGAATAACTTTCTCAGTTATACCTGTGTATGAGCAATCACAGAACTGTTAGCATGCCCAAGGGTCATGAAATAAACAAATCGGCACATGCAGTTCAAAAGGAAGAAAATGCCAAATTGCTTTTAAGCGACAGAAACAACATTAATGATTGATAGTAGATGCACTGGAGTGGTTGGTGAGGAGGCATTACTAGCAGAGCAGTGCTCGTCTGCAAGATGCGGATGAGTGTTGCTGTGGTGAAATGGCTTCTGTGGGATGTGTTTCGAGTGCCTTGTGGAGATGTGGGAGGAAGCCTGGGGCAACTCCAGACCAAAATGTCATTCACACCTCCTACAGCCATGTGTTTGTCCGACACAACCTGGCGTCTTCCATATTCATCTCTTTAGCTAACGGCTCCCCCGTCTCATCTGGCTGGAACCTTGCATGTCTATGTGCTTTCAATTACCAGATTAAAACGATGCTTGGGTTCATGTTTGGTCCACGATACTGTTTCTCACCGCCGACTAATGATCTTTAATTGGGTAGTTGTTCTGCCTGTTTACGTTTTCGTTAATCTGTTGCTGTGGATATGGACAAAAGCGTGTGGCTTTAATAAATGCTTTCACACTGGGATTGGATCAGTTCAAGAAGAATCCAATAGCTTGTAGCAACAGTAGGCCCTACAGCTCTGGGACATGCAAGATTAATGAATCTGGTTGTTAAATTGAGGGCAGAACCATTGTTCATCCCAAAAACCATTATCTCCACTTTGCCAACCATACTTTTAATACCCATTCCCATAACTATATTGTTACCTCTCTATCCCCAGTTGCTTTAACATAATCTCGCTTTTAAAGACTTGCAAACTTTGTGCAGTTAAACTAGTTTTCGTCTAAAGTGCGTTTCATTCAGCAGTGTACCGACCTTCAGCATGTTCATTCTAAGTCCAACTGAATCACAGAGGAAGTGTTATCTTAAGTATTGTAACTATATAAAAAAACAAAAGCACCAGACTGTGAAACTACTTAACCCTGGTGATGTCCTTAGAAATATCGCATTTGGCCACCCGGCGGCGCCATCTGATTGCGTATGATTTTGCGCGTTTTTTAATTGGCATTGCTGTATGTATATATTTATTTATTATTTCTTTCTTTATGTATTTGTGTTGTTTTTTCGTGCCTTTTAACCCTCCTGTTGTCCTCGGGTTTCAAACTCACCTTGTTGTGTCAGCAGTGCACATCATATGTGTGTGTAAGCTGTAGAATTAGGTTTAGCACCTTCTATCTGGCACACAGAGCTAGGGATTTGGGTCAGTTTGACCCAGAGGACATCACGAGGGTTACACAAAATAGTAGCCTATTAATGTACGTCGTGCTTATATGATTTATATATATGATTTATATGATGATATATGATATATGATTTAATAATATGTAGGCCAACAAACAAATATCCACTATGCTATAACAGATTTAATTTACACAAAGCCTTTTAGCCATTAAGTAGTTCGCGACCACCACGCTAACACCAAGGGCATATGAAAGGTAATCCTTTCATTGCCCGTCCACTGAACCCCTTCCCCCTCCTCTTTTCAAGGCGATTTTAGTGTTTTATCTGGTTTTACTTAAAATATGAATACATTTTCTGTGCCACATATGGATTATTCTCCCTTGTCACAGGCCATGGTCTGGTTGAGCCCTGACACTTCACCATAAAGGACGTACTGTACCAACATGTCCCTTGCCTTCTCCTCCAGGATCCTGGAGCTGCAGGAGAAAGGCGACCTGGACATCCTCAAGCAGAAGTGGTGGCCGCGCACGGGCCGCTGCAACCTCAACAGCTACGCCGGCAGCCAGCCGGACGGGCGCTCCCTCAAGCTGCACAGCTTCGCCGGCGTCTTCTGTGTCCTGGCCGCCGGCCTGCTGCTGGCCTGCCTGGTGGCCGGCCTGGAGGCCTGGTGGAACGGCAACCGCTGCCACCAGCAGCAGCCCAAAGAGGTGACCGAGCACAGGGCCCGACGGACGGGCCCGCGGGGGGAGGACACTGCCACACTCTACTTTAAGGATCCAGCCACAGACGCCAGCCCCGACTTAGTAGAGCTCCAGTACACCCAGCTGTAGAGACAAGTGTAGCAGTGAATAAGAGCTGGGGGTGGGGGGGCGGAGGCTTGTGAGACAGAACCAGATAGATAGATGTGCACTGTGCCACACAGACGCAGGCCAACAATTGAAATCAAATTTGGTCTCTCTTACCCTTCTTTGTTCGTCTTCGCTCATCGCTCAACCACTGCACCCACGCACCCTCACCCCCTGCCCAACCCAACCTCTCCGTAATACAAGTCATCTGTTCTTTGTATGGCATAAAATATACAGCTACCGCCACTTCACCATTCCCCTCAATAATACAATCATAAACAAATTACTGAGCCACATGGGAGTTGTTTTCTTTGAACACACACCGGGTAAACAATGACAAATTAGCCGAACAAGTCAGGATTTGGTTATTGGAATGTCCTGCATGTCTCACATAAGTCCCCTGCTATAACGGCTGAGTGCACCCTTACACTGTGCTGATTAATTCCCCAAACACCATCTCCATAACCAGTCAAGTTCTAGGTATTGAATTATTGTCATAAACTCATTTTCTACCGTGAGGCTTTGGTAATTTCCTGTGCCCAAGGGTTCTGAAAAGAGATTATAATTAGCTGGAGAGAGAGCCTGCTCGAGCAGAAAAGGATAACAATGTTGAAAGCTGGCAACAATTCTTTGCCCATTTTTACATTTTATTTTTTACTGCAAATCTGCTGCTTAAGTTGAAGACGCGAATAAATTGAGATTGGAACTATAAAATAGAGCTGCTCAGTCTTGTTTAACTAGAATCAATTATGATTTTTGAAAATCATTTAGCTTTCAACAGAGCTGCGGATAATAAATACACAGGAATGAAGTGCTTGTGAACACATCTCTTTGGAAAAAGACAGCCAGTACTACACCCGTCAAACACAATAATAATCACAATATTTTATATATCTCTCAAGAACTCTCCTGTCTGAGAACCTGCTGTAACAGAACCTCATGGTATTCCTTTTGGTGTCAATAACCAACAGAGCTTTATTCTGAACCAGGCCTTGCACCCTGGGAACTTAAAATGTTCCGCTTGGCTGCTGTAGACATTTATGATAGCCTTAAATTGTACTCTTTAGAACTCTGTGGTTTACGTGACAGTATAATGGAGTAGGTATAGACATTCAGTTCCGAGGTTTCTGGTTTTGGAGAACCATGTTAATTGTCAATATTGTTCACGCACTCTTTAACCATGGACCATAGCGTTTTAAACCTTTCTAGCGCTCCCAAGTTGAATTTATTCCAGCAATAATACCTGGCTATGATGCCAGATGTGCGTATATAAAAGTCTACCTCCAGATAATGGCAGCTTTTTACCACCTATGCCAAGTATATGGGAGATACAGCTAGCCCTCAGAGACACAGCTAGGAACACAGGCATTCAGTCCCTGGACAAGGGACAACATTGGCTTGAGTTGGATCCATAAACTAGAGTGTTTGCAGACAGTAGGCCTTTATGCATGGGTCTGTCACCAACACCCCAGTCCATGGCCCGTAGTCACTCTGTAACGTCGTATTGCAAATTATATGTCAATGTGGACACCCACTTTATCTATCTCCTCTTGTTCTCTCTATTTTTGTTTACACTTGACTGTCTATGATCTCGTGCAGGTTACTAAGGATTACAGACTGGCAAGGGTTTCTGGTCCATTGACATATAATGACATTACTACTGCTTCATCGGAGGGAACAAGGGACATTTGGACAGAAAGAGAGAGAGGCTGGGATGAAGCAGAAGCTATTGATACAGGTCAGAATAGACCGCCTGTAGAATGGTCAGAATTATCTGTGCCACTGACAAGGTTATGCCTTTATAATGTTGGGAGCGAGGGTTGGGCTCGCTTCATTCTGAATCCAGTTTTAAATCTGACTTTAAATGAATCACCTGAAAAAGGACCCCAGTGTTCACTTGTGGTCATGTTAAACCGAATTTGGGTGCCTTGCACGCCTGGCTTTGGTCATCCACAAGGGCCATCTCACCCCCACTAATCCTGTATGTCCCATTACTCACAACCCTGTTTTAGCTCTCTGTTCTTTTTAGTTCATTACAACAGTTATACACCTTATAGGAAAGTGTGGCCACTCTGATGCCATCTTGGAAACGCTCCCAGGCAGTTATTTCAGGCTAACAAGATCAGGCCCATATATAAAATAATGAGAGAGCCATAACTGCACTTTCAATGGTCACTGGGATAAAAAAAACGCATACACAGTCAGCTGTCAAATCTGATAAAAAACTTTTTTTTTTAAATGTAATACTTAAAACGTTGGTGACTTGGCCCCAAAAAATATGATTGAAAAAGATGTAATGTTCCCACGGTTGGGCCATTATAGACCATACAGTATGATTGGCTCTTTGGGGGACAATGCGGGATATGTGCATTCACTACCATATTTGGCGTTAGGTATTTCTTGAGTTCTATTCAGAATCCTTTAAGTGGTCTGCCTCTGCTATGTAATTTCTCTGACTCACAGCAAGTAGTATTACAGTCCATTCTAAACTAGCCTGTTCACAAGCTACAGTATTAAAGATAAATAAACCACGTAAAACTACGTCATCCCTATGGCCATCATGCAATGCACTTATTGTATGACTGCCTTTGTTTGGAGATTTAAAATTACATTTTAATGCTTACGCTAAGTTAACCAATCTGATATTGTCCTGATACGCATCTAATCTGTTTAATCAAAATAAGTGCCATGCCTATTGCAATAAGTGATTGTTAAATTAATAATGCATTATGTGCTGTGCTTAACAGCTGCAATTGTGCTCTTATCAATGAGCAGTGTTACTGTAGCAGAATACTGTATAGTATTCCTCTAACGATACATGCCAAGCAATATCTTGTAGTTAGCCTTGACTCAATGACAATATTATGAACTGTAGGCTTATCTTACTGAAGGCAGAAATCTAATACAATACATTATTTTCATGGTATAGTTATTTATATTGATTACTACCTACAGTCCCATGTGGGTCTGTGGCTTTAAGCAATAGAATGTACAGTATTTGTCAGTGTTAATTTAGAGTACAGAGACTTTTCCACAGCGTGCAGATGTAAATAAATAAATAAAATGATTTTAAAGAATAAGCTGTATAACCAAATTCCTCTCATTGCTTTCTTGAGTATGTTGAGCACAGCCCACTCAACAGTAGTGCTATCCGTAAAATAGCAGGAGAGGGAATTGTTTAAAATTCCCCCACTGGGAGGGCCCATTAAAAGAGCTGTTTGTTTTCCAAATTAATGGATGCCTTCAGACCGCAGAGCTGCTGTTGTTTCCTGCTCTCCATTTATATCACCAGTGTGTCTTTAACTACTGGCTACAGTTTGAACTAAGCCATTTATTTGTGTTGGCGTGTTTCCAGTAAAAACGATCAAAACCATATTTTAATGAGATGCCAATCTGTTAAAACAGTGGTCTGTTCATATGTTTTAATTAGCCTTTCATGTTATACTAGCTGACACTAGAAAGTAAATAATATGCCACAGCTTTGTTGATCAACATAAATGATGTATATACTGTGGACTTTCCAAATCATTATTCAAATTCAACAACTTCCAGCATTTAACCTCGTACTAAAAATCTCTAAAATAGATTAGTAGGTTTCTTCATCTGTACTTGCAGAGGCTGTGTAACTGTTAAGGCATTAGATAAACTGCTCCACTATAGTAATGCCAACTGGAAAGAAATCTTGGGAGAGAGAAATTAAGATAGATTGACAAACATGGAGCTGTAGATTAAGTAGATTAGCATGATTTTCCACCTTAACTAACAAGCTTCTTTTGTTTTTAATTTAATTTCCAAAAACCACTTTTCATTACTTACCTTCATGCACAATTGAGCACATAACACATTCATTGTGTGGTATACAGTATATAAATGTGTCATTTTTATTCAAAATTATCACCACTGTCGGATTGTAATGAAATGCCATTGTGCTCAGAAGTCAATGCTGGAGCCAATTACAAATGTCTTAAGGATTTTGAAGTTGTTTGTTGCCAAGTATTAATATAACCAGCACAAGCAACTATGTAGCATAGGCACTCAAGATCCCAGCTACAGAGTATGCTCAAAATGCTTAGTCATGCCAAGATCGACCAGAGTCGTTAACCCTCATGATGTCCTCAGGGTCAAAATGACCCAAATCACTAGCTCTTTGTGGCAGATAGAAGGCGCTAAATTCTACAGCTTGCACACACACATGATGTGCACTGCTGTCACAACAAGGTCTGAGTTTGAAACCCAAGGAGGTTAAAAGGCACAAAAACACAAATACATAGAAATAATGAATAAAGAAATAAATACACACAGCAATGACAATAAAAAGAACCATACAATCATACACAATCAGATGGCGCCCTCTGGTGGTTCAAGATGATATTGCAAGGGCGTCACAAAGGTTAACCTCTCTGTGACCTGCTCAAGTATACCTTTTGGTTCAACAAGCTTCCCCTCAACAGTCTAATGCTTAACATGCACTGTACAGTATGTGTGACATATGCTGATGCCTTGTAAGCATTTGTTTTGATTCAATTGTTCTCTTCTGGACACTGAAGAACACTAAGAAGGAAAAGAAAGTAGATATTATTCTCCATTGTGTAGTATATGGCATCCAAATGTTTACTGCTTTACAACAAACCGTTTCAGTTTGGCTCCAACATTGCGATTCTCAGACCTCGGATACTCACTGGCCAAGTTTGATTTCAAGGTGCACATGCTATACAATTGGTTTCCGCCAGCTCAATTCTCGTTAACACCTTAAAGGCCACACGGCCATGTCGACAGTTAACCGACTAAAGGCCACAGCAAATGCAAAAGCCACATGCATGGACCACCGATCTGCAACAGTCTGAGAAACCGGCCTCTCGCCAATCTCAGCCTCTGTGTCCCTCCTCCCTCTCCATACCTCCTCCTCTCCCTCCCTCCCTCCCTCTCTCCTCTACCACCACTGCTTCCTACTCCTCATATAGGACAAGGAGGTGAATCTGGAGCAGGTGCATCGGCGTATGAACAGTCTTTTGGACGAGGACTTGGCCCACAAGCAGATCCCCGGCCCCTCTATCGAGATCTCTGCGCTGGACATCGGCAGCATGCAACCCAGCCAGGCTTCGCTGGTGCCAGGGGCGGAGTCCGTACGGGACTACCCGCCCTCGGGCCTCTCTGTGACCACCTTCCTCCCCGGGGAGGGGGCCCCTCCTCCGCCCCATCCTCACCATGGGGGGACCCTGGGCAGGACACTAGCCCCCTCCCAGGGCCCTGGCAGCACCACACTGCCCCAGCACCACCCTCTCAGCAGCTCCACCCTCAGCGCCACCATGCAGTGCAAACACAGGGCTCCCAACGGGGGCCTGTTCCGGCAGAGCCCCGGCAAGACTCCCATGCCAATGTCCTACCAGGCAGTCTCCGCAGGACCCATACCCGAAGCCATTGAGTCCACCCACAGTACATCCATATGATATGGGGGGGGTGGTGGGTGGGGGTCTTATTCACTGGACAGTGACCTGGCCTCAGCGTGTGTGGCTTCTAATGAGGAAAATGGGTTAAAAAGAAAAATGAGTATGTGTATAAAATAGAGATTTTTATTACCTGTTCAGAGCGATCAGTGTTGCAGAGGGGAGGGGGTGTAATTTTTTCCTGTGTGTATATATTTGTAAATAGTGAGAGAAACGAAGTGAGGTTAAAGTGTATTTTGAATATTCTCAATTTTTGAAGTTGAGTAATAAAAACAAACAAAACAAACAAAAAAAATAAATACATATACAGTACGTTGATGAAAAATTATGACTGTTTGAATGGCTTTGTAAATTTTGTTCAATATAAAAATAACGACGCAAAATTCATTGTGATTGTTTTCTAAGTGCCGAAATTAAACGATGTCTCTCCACACACTCATTGACATAGACTGGATATGAAGCATCGTAGGGACAGCTACTGTTATGCACCCCTGTACCATCTCTGGAGAAAAAAAAAATTAAATCATGTTGTGGATTATTTTTAGTTTGTGTTATACAACACTTGTTTTATTTCCCAAACAGTCCTAATTGGTTTTCTTAATGACTCAACAATGTACAAATTACAGTTGCCAGTTTGTCCTATGAGTTCTTACAGCCTCATTAGTGACCATTTCACAGCACTGCGTGTTTTACATCATTGTAGTCCAAGTATGCTTTCGGAGAGGTCACTACTTGTCGTGTCGTGTCCATCAAAGTGTTCGTGTCTGTCACAAGTAAGGAGGGAAGCCAGACATAGGTAGAACGAAGACAAGGTGCCCGGGATGCAACAGCATTAAGGAGAGACGAGGAAGGATGAAGGTGGTGGTTGGTCCGTGGTGGATGAACCCAGAAATAAATGTTATTTTTTACATTGGAAAAAAGAATAAAGGCATTTTAGAAACAAAACGCATTATCAAATATATAAAATGTCTTAATTTTTATACTGGAGGATTTAATGTAAAAATATGTATACAGGTGTGTCTCCTTGCAAAGCAGCGCAGTTATTTTAATAAGCAAACAAAATATGTTAGCATCATTCTCCTAATGATAGCCATTAACACCTGGAATATAACAAGAGCTTTACTGTATATTCAACAGTAAACATTCTTAGACATTTTTTTCATGTGCCATTTCAATATGTTGTAATATAAAAGTAAAACCATGTTTGTAACAATTACTTTTTTCAATAGCATTTGGATTTAAACAAAAGAATTTGAAAAATCAATGGAAATCTTGCATTTGTAGAACCAGAATAATTTATGTTGTTGAATTTTACACTTATTTCATACTGTAAGTGCGATTAACATGATGTTATGGCCCTTCTCAGTCTTGACTTATTTTAGTTCAAATGGAAACATCTACATCCATAAGTGAGCAAACCTGACCAACTAGCCTTTGAAGGGTTTTCGGTGCCCTTGACCAGAACTTAGGTCAGTAGACCTTAGTTATAGTCTGAACAATTTGAACTTGAATCCGTTTTTTTCCGATTACTATGCTTAAGTGATTTGTAGAAGTGAGAGACATTTGATATGTTTCTGTGACTTGGCAAAAAAGCTACGCATTGTGTGTATTCAATTTAACAAAGAAGCAATCAAAAATCATGCTCTAGTGTTTTTTTAAACCGCTAAAAGGGTTCTTACAGAGTATTTAAGTAGAGGAAAACAGGGAGAAGCCAACAGCAGAGTGTGACTTTGTTATACTGCTAGTCTGGCACAGCTCTCTAAACAAATCTTTTTGTTATTTTCTTTTATAGGTTTATTTTCGTGTATCTGCTTACCAAAGTGAATTCTAGTTCCATAACTTTCTGCACAGTGGGAACCCTGAGGTTTTGTAACAGGATGTGTACACAAAGTCTTATTGTTGTTACTGAAATACAATTGTGTCATCTCTTGACATTAAAGCTACCATGGCCGCAAACCCTGAAAAGATTTTAAAAAATAAAATCTGTCATAGCATATAGTCTGTAACAGTACATCTAAGGGAGACTCTTATTTTATTTATGAATATGCTGCTTGGAGTTTCTTAATCTTTAATAAAGAAATATGGTTTACAAGTTGTCGGTGGTGATCCTTATTTAGTTGTCAGTTATGGCAGTATATGTTTTATTCTTTTAATGGTTTGTTTTCCTAGTGTGGTTCTATGTGCAGGAAGTGACGAGATTTTACAGACTCCTTTATATCTCCCATTTCCATTTGATTCAACATTATGATAATGTGGTTAGAGATCTCACAGTTAAGAGCTCTCATGGAAATGGATCTCAAACTGTGTCAGGTTAAGGTTGATATTAAGTTTTGAGGTAAACAATAATAATAATAATAATAATAATAATAATAATAATAATACACAGATTTAGTTAATGGTTTACAGATTTTTACAAGTGGACAAACAGGACTATAGTTCCCCACACTAGTACAGATGAACCTGACATGTGTTTCTATGGTTAAGTGAGCTACAGTAAGTGGCACAGCTTTGGATTTCAAAACTTGTCTTTAAATTAAATAAGAATAGGCTACACTACAACAAATTAGTAAGTTATTATTAGAGTATTCCAGCCAGATCACCAAGATCATTTGTACAATCTATACTAAATACTAAAATGTAAAATAAATAGCAAGGCTTCCTATTTTAGTGATATTTACTCAAAACTGACAACACAACAGTATTGGCCTTTATGAATGTCTCCAGTAGTGGCAGCCTTAATATCATCTAATTGAAAATAATCACTCTATCCCAGCCCTGTAAATTCAATCTGTTGATCATGGTCTTTGTAATACAGTAGATACAGTACTTTCACCAACCTCCTGGACTATCCTGACAACTGAATTCATCAGACGTGAATACACAAGATCTAACCATCAGACATACATCTGAGTTATCTTAGAGGCATGTGTGGAAAATAGGGCCCCGGTCTAAAGAATGTATCATCAGCGAGTGATATTCTAACAATGAACAGGTCCAGACATGGCACTTCACATGCCAAATGCACTCTGTCTCCTGGCTCTTAGACATTCTCTGTGTTGTCACTTATGCGGAAGGAGGATGCACTTCATGAGAATTTAAACTGACACACCATGGGAAGCAAAATATTAGCTGTCACCTGACTATAAAAACAAATTTTCCTATGAATAATGTTCACTGAGAAATGTTATATCTGCAAGTATTTTAATATATATATATTAAAATACTCGCAGATATAACATTTCTCAGTATATATATCCTTCGTAATGTACTCAAAAATCTCACATTTGGCCACATGGCGGCGCCATCTGATTATGTATGATTTGTGTGTTTTTCAA
>JAODUG010000012.1:0-10004 GCA_027564795.1 Aphredoderus sayanus
CAGACAAACTCTCTCTCTCTCACATACACACAGACAAACTCTCTCTCTCTCACATACACACAGACAAACTCTCTCTCACATACACACAGATAAATTCTTTCTCTCATACACACAGACAAACTCTCTCTCTCTCTCTCACATACACACAGACAAACTCTCTCTCACATACACACAGACAAACTCTCTCTCCCCTACACACAGACAAACTCTCTCATACACACAGACAAACTCTCTCTCATACACACAGACAAACTCTCTCACATACACACAGACAAACTCTCTCTCACATACACACAGACAAATTCTTTCTCTCATACACACAGACAAACTCTCTCTCCCCTACACTTTGTTATCTTTTTTACAAACGTGGGCCATACCTCTCTCTCATTCTCCAAATCCTCTCCATCTATTGCTCTCACTCACTCATGCACACTCTCTCTCTATCTCTCTCTATGTCTCTCCATCTGTCTCTCTCTCAGATCACAGTGAGTGTGGCTCAGGGGCGAGTGCGGAGCCCCTCCCCTCAGCCCCGCTATAAAAGCTATGCCTACACCCAGGCCGCATATGTCAAGTCGCCCGAGCAAAAGAGGAGGCGCTTTACTGATCAGGTCCGTGTCTTGCTAACGCTCCACGCTAACATGGCCATCAGTGTCTGCTGTCCTGCACTGTTGTGTATGTGGTGTTGTCAGCATTGATATTGGTGAATGAATGTGGGCAGTTACAGGTTTCCCATTAAACAGTCTAAACTTTAGTACCAAGCCAATTCATTATATCCACAGTGTTCAGTGGAATCATATTTGAATTTAAGGATTAAAACTACTATTAGTTTCTGCTTCAATCAATTACTTTCAAGCTTATTTTGACAAAACCTTCAGATTAGCTCCTGTTTCGAGTATAATTGTGACTTGAGACTGATTTGAGTCAAGTGAGCATCAAAGCATGGGAACTAGCAATCACTGTTTTGCATGGGTGCACGCGCGCACACACACACACGCACGCGCACACACATTCACACATCACACCCTTTTGATTTCACAGTGTGAAGCCTGCATTACAGAAGACCTCCACTCCCTAATAAAAAGCTTTTTAACATCTCTCTATTTTAATCTTGCAAATTATTACACAGGCCATGAAATTTCATAATGTCATTGATATGCAGATGTGGTTACTATTGCCATTTTGCCAGGATGGCATCCCGCGCTGAGCGGCTAAAAGTAGCTCCTAATTTCTGCCTGACACGGGCAGAAATGTACTCACGGGCTGTGTCAAACTTTTAATGTAGCGGCAGGGAGCGGGACCTGACTTGGCACTCTGAAGGCACTCAACGGCCTCTGCAAGAGGAAAGATAATTTTGTCAGATAAGATTTATTGAAGCACTCCCTCTGCTCTTTGAAGCACGGTACATGAAGTGTATAGGCAGTGCTTTGTGAAATAAAGACATTATTAATTAATTAATACACCCTGTCGCATTAAATGAAGTAGTTTGAAGAAAATCCGTGTTCAGGAAAATCCCATCCATTTGGCATTTTTGTAGTTTGGACATTGGACATTGCACAATTTGTTTCTCTACTTTAATAAGTCACTTTAGTCATTGTGGGACTAAATTAAAGTTTTACAGCAGCCATGTTTATCCACAGCCATTTACAGTGAGGATGAGCAGTAAGGGGCTTGTAGATGCTTACAAGCAGGTCAGGCATGTCAGATATAGAACCCACAACCATTCAGATGGGCTTTGACCACCTTAACCACTATAGTTAAAATCAGTTCAATCAACAAAGTCAAAAAGGACCTTGTCTGTGCACACACATGGTTTCTGGTTCATAACGACACACACTTTAGGTTACTAGGGAACTAAATCTAGCTGCTGTTTTTTTATACTGTATATAGCTTTGTGATAACCTGCCATTCTTTTTTTTACGGGCTGAGACAATAAGGTGAGAAACAGATAAGCATAGGCCCACAAGTCCATTATGTACCGTATTACCAGAGAGAGAGAGAGAGAGAGAGAGAGAGAGAGAGAGAGAGAGAGAGAGAGAGAGATAAGGGGACAGTTAGAATCTAGATCACAACAGTCACACAAACAGAGAGAGACAGAGAGAGAGGTGGTGTTAATACTGGCCCACAGCCAGATGTAGCTGTCTGGACCTGTAATGGCTTCCACTAACTATCTCTAAATCCCTCTTTTTTTCTCTCCCGCTTTCATGTCTTCACATCGGCTCGTCTCCTTGCCCATAACCTCGTGATCATCTCTGCTCATCCCCCTCATCCTTCTGTCCATCCTTCCCTTCAACCTTGTCCTCCACCCATCCACCCACCCAAACCACCTTTCTTTCACTCTGCTCACCCATGTAGTTTCTGACTCCCAGCCAGGAGGAGCTCCAGCGGGGCCTCAGCCCTCTGATCCCAGGCTCCACCAGCCTGGAGAGCTACCAAGCTGCCCTGGAGGAGGTAACATCCAACCCAGGTCTATTGTTAGCCTATGTGTGTGTCAAGGGGGTCTGATGGAGGTAATGTACCCAGGTGTTGGTCATTAGCGTGTGTCAGGGGGGCCTGATAGAGGTAACATCAATGGATGTAGTGGCTCCCAACCTTTTTGACCCATGGCTCTTTAAATGATTATTTACATTATGAACTAGATCAACTAGTTTTTAAAAAATGGAAAAGGTTGAAATGTTCTCGAAAACATCTTAACACTTTTCCTGGTGTCCTGGCCTCAATATTGAAAACACAGATTTGCTATATTGTTAGATTGACAAGAATAAGACCTTCATAGAGTACCGGTACAGGGGTACCCAGTGAGACCAAGGTCTATTTTATTCGGTGCCTGTGTTACAAAACAGCAGTTTAACATTTTGATTCAGAACAAATTTGAAAAAAAGCCATGAAAATTATGACCATTATCAAATTCATTTGGTCATTATGTAAATTATGTCAAAAATCACTGTAAATCTAACCATTGTACTGTATGTATCGACATATTTAAGGACTTTACAGTACATACAAAATTCCAAATGTTATTCTTTTGAGATTTGTGTTATGTATTGTGAGAGTTATTCCCATAGAACTATTGAATGATGAATATCCTGCCATTATTCAAAATTTAAATTGTCAGTTTCGAATCATGGAAGGTTGAAACTCGGTGTTTGAAACCTTGAAATCTAGTAAATAATAAATAATCTGAAAACACAGCAGAGCTCGTTTTACAGTGTTTTACAATGACGTTCACTCACCATTTCTGCGCTTTTAATCTAAAGATATTGTAGCTGTCAAGGTAGCCTACCCACATGACAATGTCGACACGTTATGGAGGAAGATGTAGAAAGTGAACCATAGACTGGTAACATTGGTTGAGCATGAATATATATATATATATATATATATATATATAGAGAGAGAGAGAGAGAGATTTAGGGATGGGCCAGTCAACGTGTTATCGCATTAATGAAGTAATGAATTAACGTGTCACGATCTGCTGTCACGCATGTCTGTCTTGTCTTGTTTTCCCTGTTGTCTGCTGTCCACCCCAGTTTTGGTCTGTTCCAGTCCATGTTTTCCCTGTTGTCTGCTGTCCACCCCAGTTTTGGTATATAAAATACCTTCTCGTCGTGCGTTTGGGTCCTTCCCGCCTGCAAAAACAGAATGAACCAACCACCAACGGACCCAGCCGACAGTTTTTCTTCAGTTCTGGATGCACGCTGCCAGGATCGATGTTGCTTACCGTTCCTGGGAACTCGGTTGGCATTCGCAACCCCTCCCAAAATGAAGTGGGGATCCAAGCGACGCGGTTCTTCGCAGTCTTCACCCCCAGCTTCTTCTCCATGTCAACCCTGGATGGACACCCCGCCGGTTCCAGCATTCAAGGCTTCGTTGCCTTATGCTAAGGTGCTGCCAGACATCTCCATACCACCATCATCCAGCTCCCCAGTGGTCCGGATTACCAGTCTCCGGGTTTTCCCAGCCAGCTCTGCTCGTCCTCCGTCCAGAGCCCCGTCGGTGCAGCAGTCTGGCCTACCGGGCGATCCTCAACCCCGCACTGGGATTGCTACCCAGTCTAACGCCTTGAGGCATACAGAGTATCCCCACACCTCATCAGTGTGGCTGCAGCAGCCATCTTTGGGCCTGTCATCTCCCGTTCCTCTCCCAGCGTCATCTCCAGCGGCGTCTCCAGCAAGACCAGCGCTATCTACATCAGCGTCAGTCACCTCCCATGCCTCCTCCAGCAGCACTAGCAGCACCAACTCTGTCTCCCACGCCACCACATGCACTTCCTGACCTGCCTCCCGGCTGGCCTTCAAGCCTGCCTCCCGGCTGGCCTTCAAGCCTGCCGCCCGGCTGGCCTACAAGCCTGCCGCCCGGCTGGCCTTCAAGCCTGCCTCCCGGCTGGCCTTCAAGCCTGCCGCCCGGCTGGCCTTCAAGCCTGCCTCCCGGCTGGCCTTCAAGCCTGCCTACCGGCTGGCCTTCAAGCCTGCCTCCCGGCTGGCCTTCAAGCCTGCCTACCGGCTGGCCTTCAAGCCTGCCTCTTGACCTGCCACCTGACCTGCCTTCCGGCCGGCCTCCTGACCGGCCTCCTGCCTGGCCTCCCGACCTGCCTCCCGACCGGCCTCCTGACCGGTCTCCTGGCCGGCCTCCTGACCAGTCTCCTGGCCGGCCTGCTGACATGTCTCCTGACCTGCCTCCTGCCCGGTCTCTTGACCTGTCTGCCTGGCCTTGCTCACCTCTGGACCGGTCTACAGATGAATTCCACCTGTCCTGACGGCGTCCCGGCCGTCCCCCTGAGAAGTCCCGCCTGACCTGTCGGCCTCCGGGTCGGCCTCCAGACAAGTCCTGCCTGACCTGCCGGCCTCCGGGTCGGCCTCCAGACAAGTCCTGCCTGACCTGCCGGCCTCCGGGTCGGCCTCCAGACAAGTCCCTCCTGACCTGCCGGCCTTCTGAACTGTCCGTCCAAAGTTCCGGCTGGTGGCTGAATGGTCCTGCCGACCTTTCGGTTTGGACCCGAGGTCCTGTTTGGTCTGCACCTCTCTTGCTCCCGTGATCCTGCTTGGCCTTCTGGCCTCCCACCGGTCCTGCCTGTCATGTGTGTCTCGTCTCCTGTACCCTGATCCTCCGGCTTCTTGACGCGTCTAGGATCCGCCCCTTGAGGGGGGGTACTGTCACGATCTGCTGTCACCCATGTCTGTCTTGTCTTGTTTCAGTCCATGTTTTCCCTGTTGTCTGCTGTCCACCCCAGTTTTGGTCTGTTCCGGTCCATGTTTTCCCTGTGTCTGCTCCTGCCTCATGTTTGTTTATCAGTTTCATCTGCCCCTCGTTGTCAGTGTCCAATGGTCTGCCTTGTCTTCCTCTATTTAAGCCCTTGTGTTTGTTCTTGTCTTTCTTGGTTCATTTTGGAATTTGGATTTTGGATTTTGTGTGTTGCCTGTTGCTGTATGTTTCCTGCTCCTGTGTTTGACGTCAGTGAGTTACCCTCTTATTCTTTAATAATTCACCACAAAATACTTTCTCGCCGTGCGTTTGGGTCCTTCCCGCCTGCAAAACCTAACATAACACTGACAATTATTTTTTCTTGGATTAACAGTTTTTATTATTATTTTGAAAGTACGTTGATCACTGGTGACACATAAAGACAAACCAAGAAAAATTGATGCGCGACATATTTTATTCGCTTCTAGGTCGATTTTTCAAACTTTCACTAGGTAATTTAAGTGAGTTTAACAAATCACAACAAACCATTGATGTCACATGACAATAGTGGAACTGTTTACATTCTACTTTTCTTTGTTAAATGTTTTGATAAACACCTAAAGGTGTGCAGAATTAAGACAACACATCTCTGCAACTCTCGGATATGATTACATATCCGAGATTTAATAGGTCTATTTGACAGTTGTTTTTAATATTAACAAGTTTGCACTGGTATAACATGGCATGCTACTTCCCCATAGGACTTGCGTGATCTTCAAAAAATGTGAGATACTGCCTGATGTTTCTGCTACTCCTGGCCTAGCTTATAACAAAAAGGAAGACACCGCAGCAACACACATTGCTGTCAGTCAATGAGTCCACCCTTACTTTTTTATCGCCGATGTGAAATTCTTGCGGAATTATGTCTGAACATTCAAAATATCGCATTACATTAAATGTAAATGGTTTTTCGCATTGCACTTGGTGTAAAAGGGCCTTTATAGGGACACTTTTAAAGGGCCTTTTATAGGGCTGCTTTTCCTTGCCCGGGGAGAAAAGCAGGTTCAAGGGGTATTGTTTGTTTGTGAAATGTGGGCTTGTTTAGCCCTTTAAAACTAATGTGATTACCCCCCCCCCCCCACTGTCCTTGAGTTTCAAATGCACTACCAGCAGAGGGTGCCAACCGCTTCATATATCTGTGTTCTGGTTGGCGTCCTCTGCTGGAATTAAAAAGTTGTGTGCACTGGGTCGTTTTGACTCATAGCTCAGCTCCCTGATAAAAGAAAATTCTGTTGGTACCTGTTAAAAGTGTGCAATACACTACTTTTGAATTCATTATTGAATTTTGTGCGTAACAATGCAATAAATCACGATTAATTGCAGAAAATCCTGCAATTAAAATGTTTAATCATTGTCCAGCACAATTTATTTTTTATAAAACAGAGCAAATCTATTGCCATTCTGTTGTTAAAACAGCTCAGCTGGCTGGCAAAACAAAACCTAGTGTTTTGTCTTGTGAAACAGCTTTTTCAAACTGTCAGAGTTTCAAACCAGATCTGCAAAAGAATGCTGCCAGGAATCACACAACTTGCAAGTTCACATATGTTCAAACCGCAACATTCAACGTTTCAAAACATTTTGGCAAACATGTGCGACGTTTTCAGATCACCATTTACAAGGTTCAAACACGGAAAACAAACCAAGCCAGGAGAACAGTACCAAGTTTGAAACTGTGAAAATATGTTGGCAAAACACTGTATAATGAGTGCTGCAGTTGTGACTCAAATACAACATAATGTTTGCAAAGATTATATTTTTTTTTTATATGGCTTGAGGAACACTATTAATTTGAAACACTGAGTATCAACCTTTCTAAACTATTTTCAGTTTCGAATCATGGCATATGCATCCCATAGATTTGTGTCACTGACATAAATTGAAGACAGCCATATAATATCTAAGACATAATCTTAGATATTGTATATGTAGTGCATATAGTAAAAACATTTAAAAATCAATACACTGGCAACACTCCTATTGGCGAATTCTAATGTCTTTAATTTATCATGGAAGTGCATGAAGAATGCTCCACCCACAGTGATCTTGAGGCTAGAATAGAATGTTGATTATTATTATGGTTATTCCAGGTTCTAACGTGGTTGCTATCGGCAGAAGATGGCCTCCAGGGGCAGCCTCCCATCTCCAACAATGTGGAGGAGGTCAAGGAGCAGTTCCACACACACGAGGTAGGGGGGACCATCCCGGTACACCACCTGGTTGCATATTAAACCATGGATACTTATGTTTGGTTGTATTCATGTCCCTTGGTAATATAGCGTAGGAAATGTAGCACTAGGTGTATTTCAGACACTAAGGGTTGGAGACTTTCAAGTAGTAACAATTCCATTACGGTGTGCAGCAATACAGCTGATACAAGCAACAATCATGTCCAATAAGCGAGCAAATGGTGCAGATCAGCACAATGGGAACCCCAGGTCTATTGAGCTGAATGGACAGGCTTTAAAACACTGAGTGAAAAGTGGCCACTTGACAGAAACAATCAACGTTATTTTGCTGGAGTAAGGGGAACAAATTGGGTAGAGAACTATCTTGACAAAAGGTTTTATGATTGAAAATGTGAATATTATATATATATAAAAAAACAACTGTTTTGTAGCCACTTAATTCCAGGTGAACAGGTCTAATGTTTTTATTTTAGTTGTATTTGCATATATATCAACTGTGTGTAACCACACTATAAGCACTATTAAACATGATTAAAAGCAATGTGCTGTAAGTTTGTAGCCATGATTGGATAAAAACACTACCCATAATGCAGCTGTCTTTCTAACCAGGGCTACATGGTGGAGCTGACTTCTCACCAAGGTAGCGTGGGGCGTGTTCTCCGGGCGGGCTCCACCCTTTTGGGGGAGGGGCATCTGTCAGAGGAGGAGGACTCTGAAGTGAGGGAGCAGATGAACCTCCTTAACTCCCGCTGGGAGCACCTGAGGGTGGCTAGCATGGAGAGGCAGAGCAGGTACGCACAATGTATCTGCTCCAGTAGCAGTTCCATCATTAAGGAGAAGTACTAACAATGTATCTGCTCCAGTAGCAGTTCCATCATTAAGGAGAAGTACTAACATTGTATCTTCTCCAGTAGCAGTTCAGTCATTAAGGAGAAGTACTAACAATGACTTCATTGACTAGCACATTTTGTTTTTGCGTAGAGGCAAGCAATCCTTTCAATTATGTCCAATCAGCATCGTACTGGTAGCTACAGGCGTGGTTTAGGTGTGACAGAGAAATCAACTCGAAAACAACAATGGTGGATAGACAGATAATTCATCCAATCACCTGCCAAGTATTTCTTGAAAGTGTTCCCCTCTTGATGGACGGCTCCCCAGATGGTTGTGAGCATACAACGATGTACAGTATGGTTGTGTATGCAACAACCATTGTGTCAGGCGTGTTTTGCCCTTATTCCTACTAAGCTGTTTACCTAGCGAAAATGAATGTGCCACTAACATTTCCATTTACATGCAGTCATGCATACTTCAATTAAGGTAAATGCCCCCATGATGTACATCTTACGGCTATACCCTTTATATTGGGGTGATTACCAGGCCTGGTTTTACACTTCTCTTCTGTTATGGGATACTTTTTATATAAATAATACTGTTTAAAATAGCCTAATATTAATTGTAATACTGTAACCTATAATAATAATAATACTAAATAGCAATAAATAGCCTAATTCTGCAATAGGCGCTTTCTTCTAAAAACATCTGCTAATCTAAAATCACACTGCAATAAGCCTATGTTCAGTTGAATAAAAGAACATCTAAACCCAATTCTATGGCTTACACACACATGATGTGCACTGCCGGCACAACAAGTTGTGTGTTTGAAACCCGAGGACAACAGGGTTAAAAGGCACAAAAAAACAAATACATCAATGAATAATTAATAAAGAAATAAATACACACAGCAATCGCAATTAAAAAACACACGAAATCATACACAATCGGATGGCGCCAAATGCACCAGGTGGCCAAATACGATACTAAGGACATCAAGAGGGTTAAGATGAATTGACTCTAAAATCTTAATCCTGCACCTGTCTTGCATGTACAGTACGTGTTACTGCAAATAAATACAAGTTAGGTCATAGTTTACTCAGATTTCCAGATTAGCACACACATACTGTATGTTCTGGAATACCATGTGCAATATAAGATAGACATTAATGGGGTTTATTCAAGTAGGCTTTTCAAATTTCATAATACATACAAACATACATACATACATACACACTTGGTTCACACTGTATTTCACATGCAAGCTACACATGAATATTAAAATAAAAAGAAATATATAATATTAATATAACAATATACAAATAACATAAATGTATTGTTGTTTTACATAAATGTGTATGTAATGTAAAACAACAGTATAGTATTTGACAGTATACAAATTTGAAATAAATGTAATTTATAATTATTGGTATAATACTTAAAATAACAATTGAGTTGTTAATGACTGTCTGTAAATTATATACAAGAGTATTGTGTATAATTCCCAAAAAGTAAAACTACTGTAAAAATGTACAGTTTTGTACCTTCAAAATAGGATATTTTTTACAGTGTAGGAAAAGTAAAAGAAGGATAGATGGTTGGCGGCGCCATCTTATTGTGTATGATTTTTAGTGTTTTATAATTGGAATTGCTGTGTGTATTTATTTCTTTCTTAATTATTTCTTTATGTATTTGTGTTGTTTTATGTGCCTTTTAACCCTCCTGTTGTCCTCTGGTTTCAAACACACA
>JAODUG010000012.1:46155-69969 GCA_027564795.1 Aphredoderus sayanus
CCCCCCCCCCCCCCCCCCCCCCCAATCTCCCGGAAACACACACACACACACAAAGGAAGGCATAATGGAACACATACAAACACCTTCAATGCACACTCATGCATTAATTAATGCTTACATTACAACAACAACAAAAACGTACCCCCCCCCCACTCTACCAAGGGAACTCCAACCGTCCATGGATGAGGTAACGGCCATGGATGAGGTAACGGCCATCTGCGTATTGCACTAGCGAGAGCAGGAAGCAGTCTCCGACTGTGGCTTTGTTTCCACATTTTCAGCAATACAAAATATTTGAGATGAACACACAAATGTAGTAACTACATTTTGTAATTATATGTTACTGCCTGCTTTGTTCGAATGCATTAAGGCCACGTTGTTTTTATGTGATCTAAAGGAGACAAAAATGTAGTAACTACATTTTGTAATTATATGTTACTGCCTGGTGTTTGTCATTTAATACATGTGAAACTGAAATAATACAGGATCAACAGCGTCTGAGGAGGTTATAAGGTCTGTCTAGCCTACACCGTGTTGTTAAAGGTAGAGTCAGTGATAATGCTGAAAGATTGTTGATATTTGAACGTGAGCAACACAAAAATACCTCTCTCCTTCAGTGCCATAGCCTACTGGGCTACATGCTTCTTCAGAAGCTCTGCCCCACACCTATCCCTTGGACATGCATTGCAAGCTGCTTGCAAGTCATACTGTGGGCCTACAGAACAACTGCAGCACCTAAAAGTGTAACATAATATATAGCTGACTCCACCTTCAATTATATGAACATGGTCATTTTTACCTTCTCCAAATGTATTACTGCAGTCAATCTATAGGCCTACACAGTTCTGTCAATAGGCTACTGGCTGCATAACCCTTCAATTGACCACAGGCATTTTGTCAGTAGACCTAATGCTATTAAGCTTATTAATCGCCAGATAAAACAAACTATGATAATTAAAAAAAACGTATTGCACCTTACAGAGAGTACAATAGCCATAATGACACATATTTTATGACATGTAAAAAACATTCCCAAGATATAATAATAGCAAAAGGGGAAGAGCTGGGGCCTTCCCAGTGCAATTGTTCTTCACTGACAAGACATGATAATGATATTCGAGCTTATATAAACAATAAGGGAGTGGTACTTAAGGCATGTGAGAACGATGTTACCCCGTCGGGACATTCCAGAAGACTTTGAAAAGGAACAGTTTCCTTTTGAGCGATACTGTACACAAGCAGCCACTTAGCAATACGATTACGATGCATTACGAGGTATTCCTTAAACCCGGACTGAAAAATGAGGTTCATGTGACGGCCAAAACATTTGGTCCAAATGTCGGTAATGCAAATGTCATTTTAATACACATACAAAACAGACCCAACGTGACTGTAATAAATACATTACGTTATCGTGGAAACTACGGATGGCTATTATTGCTGCATGCTAGACATACACCACATCCGCACCTCCTTTCCCTCAGCGGGAAGGATGTGTGCGGAAATTACGGCTTTAAAACCCTATAATATTAACAGCAATCATGTCACATACGTGCATATTTCACTAAACGCAGCATCGTCCTACCTCGGGGTGGGTCAGTGGCTGACGGCAGTTCGCCACCACAAATCTTCGACCAGTCTTCGACCTTCTACTTCCTAGCACTGGTCAAGTGGAGAAAGAGCATAATTGGGGGTCTTTCTTGTGCCTGTCGTGGCAATTCGGCTGTTGCGCAACTGGGACCGAGCTAGTTCTTCCTGGGCTAATAGCTGATAGAGACATGTATTATTATTCCCCGTGCCCAGTACGCTGCGGCGCTTCTTCGGAAGCGCAACAGTCTTCCGTAACCTCACGTCTGCCGTAACGTCACGGAGGAAAGCCCCGCTCAGTGACGTAACACCGGCGAATACACGGAAACCCCACCCTGTCTTGTCACACCTCGAAAGTAAAGCAGGCAATCCGTGTATGACTGCGGGAAACTGATAAAAGAAGAGATATATACGTTACAATAGACGACCCCATCTACCCGCAACAACAACATTAATGCTGTTCTATAGAGTTAATAATTACATTTAACCACAAGGTTGATTATAACTGATAGCTTCCAAACTTACCATTGCACAAAACCTTGGCGGTGGTTCTTTATATAATCAAATATTGCTTTTATATTGTGCAAAACAAAACACTGCTGAAGCGAGTGAAGACCGTACAAAAGCATAGTGTTTTATTGGACCAGGGACACATGATGGTGATCATAATTAAGACAGCTTTGGTCGTCCTGCAAGAATGCACATCTTGAGTGGATCTTAAGTGTTGTAGTCCATACATAACCAGCAGTAGGTTATGGTTGTGAATCTGTCCCCAACCAAGTTGGTCTTGTTAGTACCTCCATGTTTCAAGGTTTCAACGAGGAATCACACGACTCAACCAGCTGAAAAACAAAAAAGCAGGGTATTTAATTACAAACAACTCGATCAATATCGATAATAAATCTATACGTATTTGTTATCCCCAAGGGAAATTTCTTTCCACAATAGAAAACCACTCAGATGTATGTCAAAAATAAAGAACCATATGAATGAAGTGCCAGCATATACCTGCTTAAAAAGCAGTTTATCAGATCATATTAAAGCATGCACTTATACTGTAATTGTTAACTACAACCCATTTAGATCTACCATGAGTGAATAGCCTGCCTCGAAATATTGAAATAAATATTGAAATGGGTGCAAAATTAACCAGTAATTGTTTTGCCCAGCTAAATATAACATGGGAAAATGACATCTGGACTGTTCCCATTTTAATTGTCTGCCCTTCAAAACAACCCAGAGATCAGTCAACCTTTGTGTGGCATATTTTCCACAAACACCAGGTGACAAGCCATTCTGGCAAAGTAAAAACAAACGAAAGCCACCATCCACCAACATTAGTATCTTGTTAATAATATGAAAATGAAAGTGTAAAAATCCCACTGTCCTGTAGAGAGCAATATAAGTTCATGGACCAGTTACAATAATCAGGTCAAATATCATGTTGAAAAGAATTCTAAGGCCTGGATAATTTTGCCTTCACGCTGGTATAAATGAAATAGGCACACTGTCCTGAATGCCGAGAGCAGATCTGTTACAGATCTGAACAGGAAATATTTATAAAATTGCAGACCGATATCACTGTAGCAGATTGCAGTGCCAAACGATAACCAACCTAGACTGGTGTAACCAGACCCACAATGCACTTGGTGAGCAGGGTCTGGCACTCCACTGGGAAGCATGTGCAGTTGTTTCCTCCTAGAGCTCTGGTTAATACTGAAACTATCGGAGCAGCCTTTTTACCCTCCTGTCGCCCTTAATTATCTCAATTATGCCACCAGAGGGCGCCATCTGATTCCGTAGGATTTTGTGTGTTTAATAATTCTCATTGCTGTGTGTATTTATTTCTTTAGTAATGATTTAATTATGTATTTGTTTGCTTTTTGTGCTTTTTATCCCTCCTGTTGTTCTCCGGTTTCAAACACACACCTTGTTGTGTCAGCAGTGCACATCATATGTGTGTGTAAGCTGTAGAATTAGGTTTAGCGCCCTCTATCTGCCACAAAGAGCTAGTGCTTTGGGTCATTTTGACCCGGAGGACATCACAAGGGTTAAGTATACTGTATACAGCACACACACACACACGCACGTGCACACCTTCCCACCAGGTGTGTGTGTGGCGTCTCTGGCCTTCGCTCTGCGCGTCTGCGTGACCACAAACACCACGTGCTCTTTCTTGCCCGTGCGCTCGTCTTCCTCAGACTGGTTGAGGATGGACATGCTCACCTCGCTGTCGAAGAAGTCCTTGGCCACCGCCTCAATGATACCTGCAACCGGGAGGCAGCGCCAGCTCTGATTGGCTGTCATCACGCAGTTATCAACAAAGGCAGTGATGCATTGATGTATCGCTGCAATGCATTGATGTATCACTGCAATGCATTGATGTATCACTGCAATGCATTGATGTATCGCTGCAATGCATTGATTGCACCACAGTGTTACCGACCCAACACTGTGGTGGGGGGATATCAAATACTTTATATAGAGTGAATGTATAATCTATATAAAACATGTCTGCTATTTTACCTGGTACAATATGATAAAGTCCCTTGCGATCAGAATAGTAGTGAAGTAGCATTCTACCATCTTCACTCTTCTCTACGCGGAAAGATGGTGCATTCATCGCCTGGTGGACACGAAAAACACGCAGGCTATGCTTTCAGAATGCCCAAACGTTTCGTTCTAATCCATTATGTTTTCTTTACCACACATGTAACATCATACAGTAAAATGTTCTGTCACGTTCATCAACTGAAAGACATTTTGAATAACTAATAATAACTAAGTATTGCTACTGAACAAACTACATGTAGCTTGTTATTCGATTGACTGGATTTCACAAAATATATTTTGTATTCATACACACACACACCTCATAAGACAGGGCCAGGTAGCTGTGCAGAGCGTCGAGATTCTCTATAAACTCAGCCAGGTTTCCTCCCAGAGTTCTCAGCATTGTGTCGTACCCAGCCTGCTTGCAGAAGAAGAAGAAGTGCTCTCCAAACAGCTTCAGTACCACCTCAGAGGACACGTCTGAAACACAGACACACAGCACACACAGTGTCTGTGTCAGCTGAGAGCACAGACACCGGGAGGAGAGGTGTTTTGTGTTTTGAGTTCAAATATCAACATTAATTCATCTGACTCCACCTTCAATACACTAGCCACACACACAAGCATTTATCTGGTTGGTGGCACATGGACATTTAGCATAAATACTGGAATAAATGTAATTCACTAAATATTATGACAACAGTGACAATTTACACTAACATGCTAGAATCTGTGCGATGAGGTCTCTAGCCTTGTTGATGTAGAAGCTATGCTGTATAGAAGTGCATCATCTGAAGGTTTAAAATGAAGAACATCATAATGAATGTGATCAATATGATTCCTACTGAGCATGGTGCAGGCCTCCTGAACTAGACGGAGAGTCACCAGGTCATCGTAGACTTCATAGGTCATGAAGGTGTCTTGGACCGCTGCTAGAGAACTACACAACACACAAGACACATGCACCGACACACACAGAGGGCACACGCTCATTATAATGTATTAGGAGAAATGCCTTTGTTTAGATCCATTTGCATTGATGGTTGGAAATTGTAAGTGTTTGGAGCACGATGTCAATTACTGGACACGTTTTACTGCACAATGTCAGCTTGCATTTTAATTGATTAAAACAATCAATACAATTGATTTAGGATCATAAAAAAACCATACATAGATCACGTTGATAGATTACACTACTGGTAGAACACACATACTATAAACAATGTGAGCAGCACAGGTAATGTTTTGCACTGTAGTGTGACATGCATGTTTTTACACACCTTAGTTTCTCCCATGTCTCCTCTCCAAACTTCTCCGTCACTAGAGACTTGAGGCAGGTGTTGATGAAACCGTACTACAGAGAATACAACACACATTCAATTTTCAACAGGAGCAATTTGATATTTAATTTAAGGTTATGAATATTATATGTATTGTCCTGATTTTATCTTCATAAAAGTTTGGATTCATAAAGTAAATTGTAACTTAACAGGTTTTAATAAGACCATGGTTCATGCACGCATTAACTTCTAAACCTCTGGGCTGTCAAACAGGGAAAACGTTTAATAACTACCAAATATAGCATTTGTCATGCCTAAAAGGTTGTTTACAATAATTAGTCAATGAGTCAATACAGGAGTGCTATTATGTTACAGTATTACAGTATGCTCATAACACATTGATAAACCTTGATGTTTATTTGATCTGATATGTCTACTATCTTTACAGGAATAATAATATGATTTACTCACCATTATCTCTATAGTCTCTTTGTCTTCTCCTCAGCTTCTACTGATGCTTTTTAACCAGTTGTTAGAATGTACAATGTCCTTCACATGATCTGCCTAGCACCTCTAACGCTCACGCTATTCTCTTCAGACACAAAGACATTTATATATATATATATATATTACAAACCCCCCCCACCCCCCACCAAAAAAAACCACAGAGTATATGTATATTACTCCTCCCTTCTCTCTCTCACACACACATTTTAGCTAATATATCATGGACATCAACAATCACATAAGTGAAGACAGACAGTCAAACCGTTTTTTTTTCTCCACAATTTATTTCAGCATCTCATATTAACAGTTTATAGCAACAGTCTAAGGACATTGGATATATCCTGTTCCCTTGTGAATTGGTACAGAATAATATGGTCTACTGTATCAGCCTTTATAAAAGTAATGTTGAAACCCTGGGCACTAAATTAATGTAAAACAAATGTGTCCTGTGCGAGGTCTGAAAGTATTCACTAATACACAGAAACAATAAAGACACGTACATTCTGGACTCACGGTAAATAATGTGTCATCTGTGTATGAACAGCTGTATTGCGCGATGCCAAACATACAGTACATCAGATCGCCATAGAGAACAGTTATGTGGAGTAGTGGAAGAGTTTTACCTCCCCCCTGTGGAACAAATATGGAATTGCAGATAGATGTAACCACATTACTTTTTCACAAGCATAACAAAAAGCATTTATAAAAGGGGAAAATAAAAGGAAAGAAAAAGTAGTTTTACTAAACATGGGAATGTTTTCAATGTTAAATTCAAACATTTTTTCCATTTATATCACATTCACAGACACAATTCCAAAGAATCTAATATAATTAAAATATAACTATGTAATTAAGGATTGTTTTTGTTTTTATATTAAAAATAGATGTACAGGTGAAGAAACAGTCCAAATGTTGCAACAATACTAAACAGTTAAGTTAGTATTGACCTAACACAAATGTGTGTTGTTCAATAAATAATGCCATTTGTATCTTCACTGTAAAACTAAATACGAATGAAGGCTGTACACAGTGCAGTCTTTGCTACTTTATTTTCCCCATCAAAATGTAGCAATTTTGTTATCCAGCATTTTCTTTTTTAAAACAAACATGCAACAATATAAAATTTGAAAAATAAAACAATGCAAAGGCCATGTATCCAACAATGTGACTAAATGGTATAAGGACCCAATTCAGAAATGTAAGACACTATTGTTTTTCCTACCTGTAAAGCACTTAAAAAGGTAACTGAGGCAGCAAATGGTTGCTCCCACACAGCCATTCACAGTGCAAGTGTGTGTAGCAGAGTAAAGAAGACGTGCCAGCCTTTCTTGTTCAGAACTACGCATTAGCAGTTTCTGGGAAGGAATTTCAACTGACCGTATTTTGCAGTGGAAGTTTTATAACGTCACAATATAGCTTTAAATATTTCCATATCATTCATCATCGAAAAGTCAGATTGTTTGCATTTTTCACTAAACCAGGAGTATGCCAGTGCGTTGGATAACATTTTCAGTGCATCGGATATACAACAGTGACGTCAGCTGTGACGTAAACTTCACTCGATCAGCCATAAAGTCTGTTGGTCGGCGTGCGGTAACCACGGTGTCAAACAGCAGCGTAGCACAGCACAGCCCGCCACCTCACTCGCTGAGCTCCGAGTGACACCCGCTGCGGTCCAATCAGGTCTCCACCTTGCCGAAAGTGCCGTCCGGTGGCCGGTAGTGCCGCGGGAAGGCCTTGAGCTGCAGGGAGTGGAAGGCATACTTCCTGCAGCCCACGTTCTTCACCGTGTTCTCACGCCTGCAGCCCTCACTGGCGGTGGAGGGTGAGAGATAGAGATAGAGATAGAGAGAGATAGAGATATAGAGAGAGATAGATAGATATAGAGAGATAGAGAGATAGAGAGAGATAGAGAGATATAGAGAGAGATAGATAGATATAGAGAGATAGAGATAGAGATAGAGAGAGAGAGATAGATATAGAGATAAGATAGATATAGAGAGAGATAGGTCGATATAGCGATATAGAGAGGTACATAGATATAGAGAGAGATAGATAGATATAGAGAGATAGATAGATATAGAGAGAGATAGATAGATATAGAGATATAGAGAGAGATAGATATAGAGAGAGATAGATATAGAGATAGATAGGTAGATATAGAGATATAGAGAGAGATAGATATAGAGATAGATAGATATAGAGAGAGATAGGTAGATATAGCGATAGATAGATAGAGATACAGAGAGACAAATGGAAAGCAAGACAAAACGACAGATATACAGAGAGATATAGAGAGAAAGAAGGAGACAGAGAGGCATTTCCAGCCAGAACAGAGAATTAAAACAAAAAAACAAAAACAAATGGTTGGTGTTAAAATAACAAGACAAAAACAAAATGTCAGAAAAAATGACAGGTGTCGGACACTTAACCCTCTCGCTGTCCTTGGGGTTTCAAACGCACTACCAGCAGAAGGCACCAACCGCGGCACGTCATGCGTCCGTGTTGTGGTTGGCGCCTTCTGCTGGCACAAAAAGATAATGCATTGGGTCATTCTGACCCATAGGACAGCAGGAGGATTAAACAGTGATATGCAGATGGACTGACTGATATATAGATGGATGGGGTAAAACGCGTCAAGCCCCTTGAAACCTGCTAGTTACTGCTATACTATATACATGTATAACAAATGTTGCCTCCACATAGTGCTAAACCTGTCTGCTTCCAGGAACCATAGCAACAGCCTAGATGAAGATGCAGTGATCTGCCGATAGCAAAGAAGACCATAGAAAACCTCTAGTATACACACAGCAGGTGGAAACAAAACCATTTATTGAAGGGCAAGCCTGGTATTTAAGATGCCATTTGCAGATATTCCAATATGTGACATGGTTTACAGTAAGTGTATTATTTGTTGGACATTGTTGAGAGGAAAAGCAGCTATAAAATGTCAACATTTCAGTCCACTGACCTGGAAACAGTTTGATCAACTGATACAATAACTGATGTTATGAAAACTACTGTACTAGATACATAAAATACTGTTGAAAACACTTGTGCACTAGAGGATAACCTGTTTTGAATAGCAACTGTAAATCAAATGCAGGTTTAATGTGTGTAATCAAACCATAACGGAGATTAGCAAATTGGACAAGTTGTTAAAAAGGTCGCAAATTGTTACTTTCATTTTAGCTGTTAATAATAATTGTGATAAAAGTTAATAATAGTTCATTATTTATTGATACAATACTAACAGTAGAATACTTACTTCTATTTGACCATAAAAGGTGAAGTTATTGATCGTAGGCAAATACTTATTGTACCAAATTACACAAATATCTCCTCATGGTCTGCTAGCTAGCTGTCCATTCTGTGTGCGCACTGATAGAAAATCCGGTGTTGCTACACAGCCCTGTCTCTGTAAATGGGAAAACAAAAAATTGTCCACCTTAAAACACTATGGGGGCAGACTTTCTGAGGAGGCACCCTATTTCATTGAAGGGAGTGTTTGTTTTGATCAAATTTAAATAACAATCTTTCTCCAGATTAGCTGAATTCACCTTTAAGTATTAGTATAGTCTTTCTATCTTGGCCAGACTACATTCCTTTAAGCAAAATGTGGTTTATGGGTTTGCCCACTACCAAGCACAACTAATCTACACTAAAGTTACTGTTTCCAAGTCAGTGCTAGAGAGCAACTACCCTCTTGAAGACATTTAGATATCCACTGTTCTATTTCTGATATTATAGACAGAGAAAGAAATATTACAAGCGAACTGAAGACCTGTAGCATAAGCCACTGAGCAGAGGTCACTTGTGACAACACAAACGCTTCCACCTAAAGTGATGACAGCATGGCAATATGGCACAAGCATCATATTGTGAATACTTTGTTTTAAATAAATAGGATAGATTCAGCAAAAATAGCATATCGACATACAAGCAATTTAGTTTATATACAATAGTATAAATATATCCTCTGATAGTTTAATTCAAATTAATATATTAAACAAAATGTTTCAAGAAAAGTAATTCAAGCAAATTAGTATTGTTGTACAGTGACATGACACAGTAAGCTCTAACAAAATCTCTTGGAAACTCAATATTAGTACCCTAACCGTAACCCTAGTCATTGTTAATATTAGTAGTACTTCAAAAGTATCCTAAAATAAAATGTTAATATATTGCAGCAAGCAGATCAACTCGATTGAAACGATAACACTCTTTGCCAAAATATATTTTTTAAAGTGACAAATATTTCCCCCCTCTCATGGTAGTGCTGAATAATGTTGCAGTACTTTTTAATAAGAGTACATTACAATAACTTAAATATACATCTGCTGTCACTAAACTTCTCTTTGGGAAATAGAGGTAGTTCTAAAAGGGAGGAGGCATAAATAAATAGCACTATATTCCTGATGCAACTTCAAATCAAATTATTTACAAATGTATAATTAAATTAAAAGTAATGTATACAGATAGAGATACTGTAAACCTAGTATATCCATCTACATGTAAAAAAACAAAAACATAAACATTGTAATAAATAAATACACAGATTAATATTAATAAATTAATATCTCAAATGACGGCATTTGCTCTGATAATATGAAACATTTCCAACTTTCAACAAAAGGTTTAAAGCAACAACCCAACAGATTATTTAGGACACCAGGGATTTATATCTATGACCTTAAAGCCACATATTCGACGTGATTCGCTCATCGCCCATTGCTATGTAGCTGAAAGCCGGTCTGTGGTTGCCTAGGTATTCCTCATGTAAAATGTGTCAATGAACTATATTCTTAGCTCCCATTTCTATTATTTCACCTGTCATCTTTACTAGTCGTTGAACTTCATTGACATTACATGTCTTTTGTCATCACTGCTAGTCTCTTCCAGTGTGTCTGGGGCTTAAGAGATATAGTACGTGCTAATTATTCATACTGGGTTGAGTGTGTACTGTATGTATACAGAAGAAGTATGTGTGTTAAGGGGCCACATACAAAATAAGGAGAAAGTCCCTTTGGGATACATTGTGGTCCAATACATTTCTTGACTGGGTAATTCTAAATTATACTGAAACATTTTTAATGGTTGTGACACCAGGGAAATCTTCTGTATATTCCCTATTCTCTACCTGTGTGTGGCCTCAGGTTTATGGAAGGCTATATCTCTAGTCCATCAATGGTGAATCCCAGCTTCAGTAATTTTTATCTTATTAAAAAGGTCACCCCTGAACCCAAACAGTATCAGAGAACTCCATCATAGCACACCAAACACTCAGTATTCTCACTATTGTATAGTCAAGTCACTTAAGTAACTTAATTCCAATAATGAGTTTGTTTATCGCCACACATGCTGAAATCTATATCTTGTAGTTATCAATGCATTATATATCTCTCTCACACACACAGACAGACACGCACACACACACACACACACACACAGCTCTCTAGGAAGCGCTAGAAAAAGTGCTAGCTTGGTTAAAACCATCCTGATTTAGCAAGTGGCCACAACATGCCATGCTTCATATATCAGCATGGAAACTTTCAACTGAACAGTGTGTCAATGTGTTTATAAATCAGTTTAATGTTCTGAATAGCTGATGGTTGTCCAATCACCTGATCATTATTTTGATTTGGTACCTATTGGAAGCGTCTTAACGAGTTCCCAGACTGATATTGGAGCAAATGCAGAGCTTGCCATTATCAGAATAGTTAAAACTGGCAAAAAAAGTGCATGAATTAGAAGTAAAACCTTATGTATCGTATACATATGTCCCCATAGTACTACAACACCACATGTCTGAGACAGAGTAATCAAATAATCCTGACATTAAACGGTGCTGGAAGAACTTTCAATGAACTTGCCTCAGTGTGAAATATTTTCCACCACATTCAAGAACATTGGGATTCAAACATCAACAGACATGCCAGTCAAGCTCAACCTGCATTGTATGTTTTCTTAGCTTTAAGGCTGAGGACCTACATTGACATAATGCATTATCATCAATCCTTGCCTTACAAACTCACAAACCTTAAATCCTGACCAAGCTATTTGGTACAAGCATATAAACATTACATAACCCTCACTTATTTCATAAAGAAAACTGTAAAAATAAAGTCCTTCCATCTCCACAGAATTGACTCTATAATGCTAAACACTATATACTGTATAATAGGAACTGCCATCATTTGTGCAGATTACAACATTAAGTAAACGCATTAATGTAAACAAATATTCATCTGTGAGAAATGCTCCATGGTGTGCAAGACCACTAGAATGCATAATAAAACATTTCCCCTGAATATCCTGTGATCATACATTCCAAAGTTAGCCTTAATTCCTACAGCGTTTACGCTTCAGTGTTTGGTGAAGTGCAAATAGTCATCATGCACTGGCAATAAGGAATAAGAGAAGTGTCAGTGATTGAAAGTGGTGATTTTGGATGGATTCCTATAAATGTTTGAAGCTCACCTAATCTGATATGTCTGGCAGAGTAGGGAACAACTCTATGAAACAAAACAAATTGGCAAACCTTCAGATTCTTATGCAAACATCACATTACCATTCTACAGAACAGCATTGACAATGTTAACAAGGAACAAATATGATGGTCATTTAATTGATGCTGTCCCACTCCAAATCTAAAATCATCACAATTGTAATTTTCAGAGAGAAATTGAGTGATACCACTGACCTCTGTTAACAGCTGACAACATTAACCACAAATCTGAGTGCTACCACTACTGGAAAAATCTGGCTGAATGGAAACACAGTTAACGCAACAAAACACTTTTTCGTGACTCAGAACTGCTAAAAAAAAAGTGCATTCGCATAAGTAGAAACTATTGTCTGACTGACTTTTCTATAGAAGTAGGAAGTAACCAATCAAATAAGCAAACCATTATACCCCCCCCCCCCCCACACACACACTTATATTTCTGCAAGGTACAATGTGTGCAAGTCTATGTGGAAGACAAACGACAAAAGCAAGCTGATATATAGTGCACAAATAAAAAGTGCAAAGCTAGAGGTACACCCATTACATCATAGGAACAGTAATAATATTTAACAGTTGTCTGAACACAATCTGTATATTTACATATTCACAAATAAAATAAGATAACTTCTGCTCAAACAATTTAGGTCTTTGTTTCACAAAAGATCACTGTAACCAGTGCCACATCTGTACTGTTGCCA
The DNA here is from genome assembly GCA_027564795.1 of Aphredoderus sayanus. NCBI lineage: Eukaryota > Metazoa > Chordata > Actinopteri > Percopsiformes > Aphredoderidae > Aphredoderus > Aphredoderus sayanus. The sequence goes on from JAODUG010000012.1 coordinate 59,289, forward strand.
GGGAAACACAGGCAGTCACGCTGTTATAAGTAGGAGCAAGGCAGGATATACACGCGACACCCTTCATTGTGTCACAGCACCAGCGCACTGTTTATGTTTTAAACACAGGCTGCAGGGAGAGGGGCAGAGAACGGTGCAAGCCTAGCAACTCAAAGTAATGTTCTCTCTAAAAAAAAAAAAGAGGTATTAGACATATCTCTGAACACAAATCAAGGAGTGTACCTTTAACACCGCACACGTGGTTCAACTTGACTGAGTTGCTTGGTTCAACTGTTGTTCAAGTGACTGAAAATGTGGACAAAACTTTTGGAGAGGTGGCTGCCGATTGGCAGAGGAGGCTAACAGTCTTAAGGGATTAACAACCACTTATGTACAGTGTTTCTACTTATTTTGAAATGCATTCTTCCATATATAGAGGTTTAATTTGTACTATTTCGGTTGGCATTCAACTGTTAAGGTGTCAGGCGATGCTGTATCTCAAGATAAGCCTTACTCCTCATGACACAAGTGTTTGCATTCAGTTGGCTCCTCCTCACACTATTTTGGTGCAATACTGAAAGTGAAAGGACCAGATTGAACTTCCAACCGAAGAAGCCCTGTACACAAAGACTGGCTTATGACCCACTGCCTCACTGGGGGTGGGAAAGTGTTGCCTCGGTGACTTGCTAACTGGCTAACGATGAGCATTGACTGACATACAGGGGGTCAAGTACATGTACACAGCCCTCAGTTGCGGTGCAAGTGTCAGATTGAAGTGAAACGGCAAAAATAAAAAAGGTGTTCCTTTTATTCGGGGGCGTCATTTTCACGGGCGACCACAAGGGGGCGGCGCCTGCGTCCTCAGCCGCAGCGGAGCCGTGCGAGGAAGTAGGCCACACTGAGGAAGAGCCACACCACCAGCAGGTTGGGGCTGAGCGCCAGCAGGGGCAGCGAGTACAGCAGGCTGGGGTCCAGGCGCATGTCACGCACCGGCAGCAGGCCGCACAGGTTCTTCTGTATGACCCCCTCCCTCGTCCCGACACTGGGGGGCGGGCAGGGAGGGGTGACGGGAGGGGGTGGAGGGGCAAGGAGGAGGAGACAAGGAAGTGTCCGGCGACAGAGAGGAAAAACAAAAAAAAGAGAGGAGGGGCGAGTTTTGTCATAGAGAGGGTGAGGGGTAGGGGTGGGGGCACAGGTACGGATGGAAGGGGGAGGGGCAGGGAGGGGTGATGTGTGGTGGAGGAGCAAGAAGGCGCGGTCCGGCACAAACACAATATACGATGATAAGCGATGTGGGGAGGGGGATGTGTTGTCGTAGCGATGATTCACCAAATGGATAGGTGGATGCAAAAGAGGGAAATGATAAAGACACAGGGGGGAGGGGGGGGGACGGGGTGTTGTCGTAGCGATGCCAAAATGGACAAGCGGTAAATAAGAGGAGGTGACGAGAAGGAACCACATCAATGGGACAGACGTGAGACGTCGTGACGTGATGGGACGAAACCAATGGGGGGAGAAACACAACAATGAAAAGCATTTACAGGTCAGACGCCCAGAAATGCAGGAAAAAGACAGAAAAAGAGAGAAAGAGAAAATAAGAGGAAAATTAAGAGCTATGTTTTATTGATGACGATACGCTAAATGCTAATGGATTTGTTAAACATTGTAAGGCATATGGAGGGGAGAGGGGAGAGTTTAAGATGGGCGACAAGTTGGGGTTTCTATCAGTCAACTAAAATTGTATTCATAAAGATATAAAAATAAAAGCAGAAGCAATAGGTAAATGCCCTCTTCTGGCTAATCACCTAATTTGAATTGGGGAAAAAGTTTTAGATTGTCTTTTACATGTAGCTACACTGAAATTACCTGTAATTTACTGGAAGCATCAAGGTAGTGTGTTCATTCACAAAATAAAAACTAAAGTATAATCTTTGGAGCAGTTTGGAGAGTTGTCTGTCACTTTGGTGTTTTTAACTTCAAATATTATTCAACTATAGAAATACATTTCAGTCTGTGTGTTATACAGTGTCTGTGTGGCACCAAAATAAAGAAAAGAGACGATGTCAGCCATTGAAAGCAATGCCATAGAGCACATGCCTATCCCAGCATGCAACAGTAAAAACTCATCATGTAGTTCATGCACAGAGAAATCTGATGAAGGAGAAGCCGGGAGGGGAGGCAAAGCAAGTAGACATTTGTCTTTTCCCCCACCCCTTGTTCCTCGAGTTTATTGGCAAGCAAGCTACACAGGTGTGTAATGATTACTGAGGACATCAACTGGATTTTCTGATTCAATGGTTTTATGGGATTTTTGAGGGCTTCCCAAACCAGGGACCACAATGAGACCTGCCCCATGTACCCCTCTGGGTCCCAGAAAATGGGATTTCTCTCCAATAAATCTCAGGCAACAATAAGATAATACCTTGTTCTCACAAGGATTAAGAATCCAGGCAGTGCAATCTTGAGATTCTGTCAACTTCTTCTGTCCTTTCCTTCCCAACTCAAAAAGTACTGATGATTTATGGTCCCTTTCTCAAAACACAAAGGTGTTTTGAGTTCATTTGACTTTCAAATTAACGTTAACAGCCTTACAGTATAATGAGCCAGGACCCCATTAGATATAGTATTTTGCAAACAAACCAGTGATTAGATGACTAAAGAGGTTCAAAGGCTTGCTCCACTATATTTTCTCTTTACTTGTTTCTACAATAACCAATATACTGTACAACCAGATGCAATAGATGAAATAGGCATAGTATAAATCACGAGTAATTCCCCCAGCTACAGTAACTCCAGTGTGGTTTCACAGGGCCCTCAAAATGTCAATATATACCTAAACACATTTTCTTGTAATATGAACTTATTATTTCACTGTAGAGGCAACCTTTTATTTTAAATATTTACATGTTTACTTTCACACAGTCTGAGACAGTGCGGATGGATAATTGAGGTGAACAAACAGTTGATGGCGGTGTTAATGCCCCATGACACAAATGGAAACATTCTCTGCATACCAGCTAGCAAAGCAGAAGCTAGCGAACAGCGATGGCTAAACATCGTGGGGTGGTCAGACAGACAGAAGGGAGATCCTAGCTCTAAGACCAAAAGGCAGCTCTGTCTAGCTAGCATTTCACGACAATCGGTCAAGCAAGGCAAGCATTGCAAGTAGACATTTTAATTTGTTGTCCAGCATATCCATAAATCATAAATGAAGTACTTCAAAAAGCAATTTGGAAATAAGTACTAGTTAATTATTAATGAACTAGCTAACTTCTTTCCTTAAAAATAATTCACACATTTAGAGAAAAGTATTTAAAAAATACTTCCCATAAATGGCCTTGTTTTGTGTAAATACAGTGATGCAGTTCAAACGTATTGCTCAAAACGAGCGGTTCTATAGAGAGTAACAGTATTATATCCTATAAAATGAGGAGAACCTGAATTTTCCATGTGCTACCAGAGAAAATGAGCAGGTCATTGCACAAGGCAAAATTATAATACATGAATGGTATAAAATAATCATATACTTTTGGAGATTGTAGTTATACACAGAATATATAATTATTATAATAATAATAATTATTATAATAATAATAATTATAATAATAATATTATACACTTAAAGCTTAAATAGTTTAATTATGTGGTTTTGGGCTCTCTTTTTAATGCAATAATGCAATTGTCGTTTTTTGGTTTATTGATGCATTTCCATACAGGCAGCCACAAGGGACACCTACCTGCGCATGCAGTCGAGGGCCTGCGTGAAGACCTGCGGCGCCATGCCGTGCTCATGCTGCAGGATGAGGCACTGCTCCAGCGTCACCGACATGGCCGTGCGGTCCTTGGCACTCTTGCAGCTGGTGAACCGCACGCCGTTCAGCCGGCGGCAAATCTGCGGGGGGGGGGGGGAGGGTGGCCACAGGTTGGGGGGGAGTAGTGAAACAATAGACCTTAGATGGTGTATGTTGTTTTCTGGAGGTGCCCTGACCATATAAGGACTTCTTGGTCAAATCAATTTTCGCTATGAGAAAAATGAATGGCGTTTGAAATAATCGGCCTATAGCACGGTCTGCCACTAACTAACATGTCGCAAACTTGCACATTTTGTCAAAGGCACAGATTCCCACAGGATGCCGGTGGAGTAAGTAGGAATTTTGCTACATACAAGCTACCACTCCAGCACATATAGATATATACACTCAAATTATTCAGTGGCAACCTAAAGCTATGTTTTCATACAAACCTACCTTGGCATAAGCGCATCTATCAACTGTGACATTGTTTAAGGATAGCCAAAGGAGTGTGGTGAAGTGTGAGGTGCATGACGTACGTCAGAAGATTGCTTTACCTTTAGCAGATTAGAAACATGATACTTGCATAAGAAGACCTCAACCTATATAAAATGCTCAATTTATTTGCACATAAATGAGTGTGAGCAACCCATAACATATAAATAAATTCTGTGATCCTACAGTATTTACTTTTTTAAAATGTACTGTAGACCTGCAAGGCGCTGCCAACTGCAAGCAGTGGCCACACAACCTTGCGGGTCCATATGTCCTCTGAGACAAAGCTCACCTCCGCTGCCTGCCACAGGATGTCCACATTCTTGTTCTTCCGGGCATGGACGTTCTGGCCCAGGAACCTCAGCAGCTCCGGCAGACAGGTCTGAGAGCGAGACCTGGGCAGACCTGAGCAGCAGGAGGAAGACACCCGTCTCGTTGGCACGTCCTAATGCTGCTAGCTAGCTAGGTAGCGTCATGCTGTTGCACGCTGCTAGCTAGCTAACTCCATGCTGTTGCACGCTGCTAGCTTCATGCTAGCACCTAGCTTCACCTAGCACGCTGCTAGGTTGTTAGCTAGGTAGGTAGCGTCATGCTGTTGCAGGCTGGTAGCTAGCTAACGCCACCCTGTTGCATGCTGCTAGCATCAGCCGTTGCACGCTGCAGGGGTCATGCTAGCACCTAGCACGCTGCTAGGTAGTTAGCTAGGTAGCGTCATGCTGTTGCATGCTGCTAGCGTCATGCTTGCACCTAGCACGCTGCTAGGTAGTTAGCCAGATAGCTAACTCCATGTTGCTAACACGTTTGGATACCCCTCTGCTCATGCTAAAGGCAGTGCCAATAGGTGTTAAAAGTTATTAGCAGGTGATTGGACCACCTTTAACCAATAAGACGTGATTTTCAAAGAGAGACACTTCCTGCTGTCAAATTTACCTCAAATACATCTATCGAGATTTCATATAGATTTTGAAGAAGACAACAGGCTAAAATAAATATTGTATCTATTCTCATCAGTAAAGTCAAAAAATGACTTCCGGAAAAACAGTCTTAGAAACCGATTGGAGCTTTAAATATGCAAAAAAACATTACTGCAGTACTTACAATCTTCAGGCAGCACTTCCTTGAACTGTTCGTAATACGAGTTGAGTCTGGCCAGACTCTCCAAGTTTATGATCTCCTGAAGAGATGTGTCTCCAAACCTGAACACACACAAAAAATAACATCTCAATCAAATCATCTAGTCCATTTTATTTATTCATTGCCCCCACCCCCTCCCCTCTCACTTCTCGGCCAGTGTCTGCTGCTCATTGATGCCCACGTTGAAGAGGACGGGCTGCACACGCAGCAACATGCCGTTCTGGATCTCCCGCGGCAACGCGTCAAACATGGCGCCCGGCAGCGGGATGCGCACGTTGAAGCCGTCCCGGTTGCCCGTGATCACCGGCAGCATGTCGGGGGCGGAGCTTCCGGTCGCCTGGGTAACCTTAAAAACGGGGAAAGAGGTTTTTATACAATAATCCTATACGCCTACAAAATAGTGTTTTAACAACTTTTTAACAACCTTCATAAGACATGACACTTTAGTGAGTACAAGCAACCCCTTTTGAACTACATGGTGTCCTAATGCTTAAGAATTGATCGCTTATGACCTTATCTAGGAAGCGATATTGTAGCGTTAAGAGGCCAATCCATGCTTCTGGTAGACAACGCCGTTGTCCATGAGAGCATTGCCGCTTACCTTAAAGGTAACGTTGCGTAGGTCCATGATGCCTACGCTCATATCTTCTAGCATGGCCAGTTCTTCCCCTGGAAATATGCACATGCACACACACACACACACGAAATTATAGAAAGCCTGCATACACAACAGTGCATGTGTAGAATAAAAGGTACACTCCTCAACTAGAGATTTGTGCACTAAAGCCTGTGGCTGTGGTGTAGAGTTTTCAAAATCGAGGAGTGTCCCTTTAATGTGTTTTAAGGTTAGCATTAGCGTTTAATGTGTTTTAAGGTTAGCGTACCGTAGGTGCTCAGCAAGGACTCGAACTGTGCCAGCAAGCCGATGGTGTAGAGCTGCCGCAGGAAGCCGTCGTCACGGAGACAATTCCTCAGCTTGATGATGAAGCCACAGATGAGAGCGGTGAGCTGTAAGACAGAAGCAGCCCAGAACGTTCTACATGCGTTTGTTTCAGTGCAAATACGCTTTCTGTGTTAACGACAAATCATAACAACACTTCCCCGACATGTGCTCTACTTATTATAGGAGGTTATGCATGCATGTACAGTACACACTTCACAATAAGAGCATTAGCTTACAATCGCTGATTGCACCTTTTATTTAAAACAAATATTCTTTAAAAAAAAGGTGCCAAACTAATTAATTTAAATTTGACAATAATATGGACTTGTATACGTTTGACGCAGTTTTACATTTCACTTGTCTTCCACAACAAAGCCAAAATCTGATTCTCACTTAATTTGCGTTTGAATTGTGCTACATTCGTACAGGTCCAGCTGTGGATTTGTAAAGTTTTTTTGTTTTTTTTATGCACAGGCATTTTGCAGCATGTAGCATTTTGACGTGGCCAGTAGCCACGCCAACTGGCCGACCAACCCACCGTCTGGCAGAAGACGACATCCCGGCGGTACTGCAGCGAGATGTCCATGGCGATGGTGGGGGCGCTGTCCTGCATGAGCAGGAACACCATGGACCTCTTGGCCGTGTCGCTCATCATGGCCACGCACTCCGTCAACGTGGTGAGCAGCGGATACAGCGCCTCGCTCCACTCCCCTGACACACACACACACACACAGACACAGTATGTAGATGCCGTATGTAAGAACACTCTTAAGACACACATGAAACACCACCGACAGAAAACAAAATGGTCACCGACAGTGATTGTCCAACTGACACCGAAGGGGGTCTGTGTGTGAGGAAGGGGGGGGAACTTTGTTTAAAATGTTCATGTGGTTGTTTAGTAAAACGTATAGAACTGTCAATGTTGCAGTTTTGTATTTTATTGTAATGCTATTGAAGTAGTCGATAATAGCTTGAGACCCCAATAACCAACTGGATCGACACTTCAAGTTAGAAAACCACTGCCTCAATACACGTATGGGTGAAAACAGACAGACACATTTTGTACTAGCACAGATGCATTTCAGGCTGATCTTTGCAATGCCGGGGAAGGGGTGGATCAAATGATCATATGTATAACCAGGATGGGCAGATGTGAAGGGGGGGGGGGTAGGCACTCCATATACTCCTGCCCATCTCCCTCATGTGGCCAACTACTGGTGGTTCATGCTGGTATTGCACCTGCACACCATAATAATCTACTTTAGTTTTTTTTTTTTAAACACTGCAGTACAGGATAAATTTGGGTATTTAGCTCAGTCAGACAGAAGTAGCAGTGATGAAACACTGTACTGTAAGAGAGGGAGGGAATGAAGCTTTAACACCGTCATAGAGCTTTGTCCACCAGTGGAGATGGGGGTGGAGGTAGGCAGTAAGGTTGGGGGGCAGGGGGCACACATCTTACCTGGGTAGGCCTCCTCAACACTGGGGCTTCCATCTGGAAGGGTGGAGTTGCAACATGCATGGTTAGGGGGCGCTATAAGCCGCACAGAAGCTAACACTACACATTAGGCCTGGGTCAAAGCTCTATCCAAACACACAGCGCTCTGTAGGCTAACAAGGAAACTGATTACAGCGTATTGCTGTGTACTGTACACCAGAAAGGTCAAAGGTAATGTAATTGCCTAATTTCAATAAGATAATGTTTTTTTTTTGTTTTTTTTTACTTGAGCCAGAGTGGAGAAAGACCAGTGCCTCCTAATCTTAGCGACAGCACAAAGTAAGCACAGAACTGATAACCAAATTGACTGTGGTAATGTGCCAATATCTCTGATGAGGCCCATGGTGTGATTATATTTAGTTCTATGGCTGTAAAGCATTCACCTGTGACCCTTCCTACCTCGACAGGGTGGGGTGGACGGGGTTTGGTAGAATTTTGACCCATGGTCCTAAACAATGTACGTTTGCTAGCTAGCTAGCTACAATACAATACGTCCTAGAGCAGCAAGAGAGCAACACTTGCTTTAGCCAAGCTGGAGACAGCAACCACAAAAGGCTTTAAACACGCAAGACAACAAGGAACACGTCAGTAAACATGGTACTGTCAGTAACACAACAGACAAGTCAATCTAACATCACCATTTACAGAAGAGGGGGAATAAAACATCAGGTGAAAGAGAGTAATCATCTCTCAAATCTGTTATGCTAGGAAAAGAAAAATCGAAAAGAAAACGGTAAAGCAGTGAAGGAGAGGACGTGAAGCCACGGAGAGGATGAACAGACGAGCGTTAGGAGTGGAGGCGGGAGGCAGGAGACCTACGGGATTTCTGGTCAGAGGTGGGGGGGCATGCAGAGAAGCGGGCGGGCAGGGAGGAGGAGGATGGTGAGGAAGGCAGTGATGATGGCGATGATGAAGGCTCCTCTGCCGCGTACCCAGGGTTGATCCAGAAGGCGCGAGTACTGACGGAACCTTTTTATAACCACATATTGCACTGGTATTTACAGGGTCTTTTAATCTTTATATGGCATAATAACAAACCATAGTTTTCAGATATCAGATTTGCTTCATATTAAATCATTTGTATTCACTGAGGCACAATAGTCAGTCACAATTCTCAAGCCAAGCTAAGAAAAACACCAAGACCAGATTAATGAATTAAGGGAAATCAGAGAAAATTAAAATAAATATGTGGAGAAAAAAAACATTGCAACGCATGATGAAATGTTCATCAAAAAAAATCTTTCATTACCTTTCTTACTAGCACCGCCCTGCTGGTCATTCGGGGTACTGTCAAGACTGCAGTCGCTGGGTCTCCGCTCTTTCTGAAGCAGCTTGTCGACGCGCTGGATGATACATTCTAGAGACTTGTCCACATTCACCCACACCTTCTCCTGGGAGAGAGCAAAGGATGTGTACTGTGTATACATCATATACATACAAATAAAAAGGATCTAGCTACACAAGTCAGATAGAAAACACAAATGAGAATCCATCCGGACAGCTTGGAATGTTATTATCAAAAAGCATTCTCCGCCCTCACGGACACTCACACATCTGTAATATTCAAACTGAACATTTGCATCCTAAAAGGTTAGTCCTGTCCCTCTCCCTCTCTCTCCCTCTCCCAGCACTGACCAAGTGTCACTCACCCACTCCTCCTCATGCCAGTCGGTGTGCAGGGACGACCGGCTGTTGCGTCCGCTCCACGTGGCGAGCAGCGTGTCCTGATCATTGCGGAGGACTACTTGTTCCGAGTCGGCGGAGGGAGACGCCTTGGAGGCGATGTAGTCGGGCCGCGCTGCGTTGAGCGCCTGGATGGCCGAGGCGAGAAGCTTGCAGTCGCACACAGTCACCAGCTGTCTCGTCTGGGGGGAGATGCACAGTACAGTCTTTATTTATATATCACTCTTCATACAAAGTCATGTAGCACAAAGTGCTTCACACTACAAAGTCATTAAAAACAATACATACAACCACGATATGTTACAATCATCATCCCAACCCTCCAATCACAAACAAGCACCAGGGAAAACAGGAAATCAAGCCCAAACATCCGGAGTCCCATTCCCGCCATCCCCGAAGCACTAATATTCCGGGTTTCCCAAACCACTTCAATCTCAGTAAGAGAATGAGCCCACACACACACCCCAGACCCCCAATGATGTGCGCACCACCGAACACAGACATGATGCAGGTGACTAAATGGACCAGCTACCCGCAGCCGGAGACAACACCACAGAAGCACTAAATAACCCAGCTAGTGAATGTATTATACATTTTATTGTAACTGGAAGTACAAGGTGTTACTAAAACATGCGTAAAGACATCCAGTACTTTGAGAATTAAAAACACAATAATACAACTTGAAAGATACCAATTGAAATGTCTGTGGACCAAGTATGTTTTTCTCATCTTTTCTGTCTTGGTTTATGTTGTTGGAGAAAGAACATAAAGAGAAAGAAAGAGCAATATTTTTGTTTAATTTCAAGCTCCTTATTTCCTTGTTCTCTAGCAAAACTGTCATCACTAAGGAGGGGATAATCTTACACTGTGTAGTTGGAAGTTATGTTAAATGTTCTTCATAATAAGAATAAAAAAAAATGTCTTGTGATTACTGGAGTTTTGGGAGCAGAAATAAAAGTATATATTGCAATTATGAACTAAGAAATTACTTTCTTTTTTCTTTTTAGGATAGAATGAAAGGAAATAGAAAAGAAGAGGACCTACAGGGATACTCCTACAGTATACCCCAAAGGCTTAAAAGGCATTATCTCTTGCATTTCTCCTGAAAATAAAAAATGATATACATTGTGTTCAGGTGTGTGTGTGTGTGTATAT
>JAODUG010000012.1:70688-86457 GCA_027564795.1 Aphredoderus sayanus
TAATACTTTATGACTGTCAATGCAGCATATTTCATCTTGGAGGACAATCTTCCTCTGTGGTCTGCCCTGGAGACTAAACAGGAGTTTCATATGGAAACCAGGATTCTCGCCATCGACAACTTTGGTGAGAAAGTCATGCATGAATTTGTGTGCGCCTGTACAGTATATACATGACATCCAATACTGTTGTGTTGTGTTTTTGAGAGCTTAACTTCCATTTCTAAACCATCAACCATCTCTTCTTCATGCAGAGTTGCCTCTGAAGCTCATCTATCCTGCAGACTTCTCTGAGACTTACCTATATGGGCTTCTCCTCATAGTGTAAGCCTACCCTGTGTTCTCTGCTCCTAGATTTCAACAAGGGAGATAGCCTGCGTGCTATCAATATTTATTCCAAACATAATGTGTGTTGCTTACGACAACTGGTGTGTGACCTGTATGACCCAACTATTGATAGATGTATTGATGTTAAGTCTCTTTGGATAACAGCGTGTGCTAAATGCTGTCAGTGTAAACGTTATGGCTGACTCAACTAAACAACCAAGCTATTTTGGGACATTTGTAGTTCAAATCCCTGTTCACTCACAACCAGTGTTGTGGGGTAATGTCTACGGACATGTGGGCGTGTCCTCGCCCAGCTTGAGTGACACATCACTTGTCCCTATGGCAGTTGTGCAACTTTGACCTATTCAATTAACTTCTCACACACACTGTTCTCTATTAGCATTGTTCTTAAAAATGACATCATCCTCTGTCTGTCTGTCTGTCTCTCCCCCACCCAGTGACAGTTCACCAGGTGGCCAGGCGGTGACAGACGAGTTCAGGCTGGGCTGGGAGCATGTGCTGCTCACCTCTGGTCAGGTCATTGTGGCGCGCTTGGACGGCAGGGGGTCCGGGTTCAGAGGTCAAAGGTAAACTCGTATATAGTTCATGACCGTCAGTGAACCTAATGAACGCTTAAACGCGATGACGGTGTACCTAATTCATGTTAATGCCTGAACGTAACCAGGAAATATTCAAGCACTGAGCTGTGGTTTAAAACTTTAAACGTATTTCAAGTGTCCAAATGATTTTCTACCACTACATGTCTCTCACACACTGGTTTTTGAGACAATGTGCCTAATGAGATCTGCTGTCAGAACTCCATACAGCAATAAATGTCACCTGCTCTGCTTGTGTTATTTTACATATAACTCGTAAACAATAGCTTAGTCATTACCTGAATTAACTGCAGCTTGTTTTGTTCCAGAATCTTACACCACAGACTGGGAACAGATGATGTCCAGGATCAGATTGCAGCTCTGGAGTACGTAACACACACCGTCAGACATGCACAAACACACAAGTGGCAATACACACATACAGTTGCTCATTGTGTTACTGTTATCTGTTCTAGATACCTGGCCGGTCTGACGTACGTCGACCAAACGCGCGTAGGAGTCTTTGGAGAGGTATGTTAGCCGCTAGGTATGCTATCTGCTAGCAATGTTAGCTGCTAGCCACTGCTAATACGGAGGTGCGAGTTGAAGTGCTAGCATAGCGACATGTGTCACTACTGCCACTGCAGGACTATGGCGGCTACGTCACGCTGATGATGTTGAAGCTGACAGACAGGTTAATAACATGCGCGGCCACCCAGGCACCTGTCATCGACTGGACTATGTGTGGTGAGTGTGCTGGACACGTGAAAACCACAGCTAATTTAGTGCAGCTGATTAGCTCACGCCATGGGGAAAACACTGCTGAATCACGAGGTGTGTTCTAATTTTTGCAGTCCGGTTAAGTAAGATGTAACTCCAGCGTCTTGAGCACTGTTGGCGGTTGCCCATGGGCCCTTTCCACAGAGGTGACGTAGTGGGGAAAACACAGGTGTAGCTCTTAACATTAATTGTAGGTCTGTTTCATTCAGGTATACTGTAACAGTGCGCCAGTAGCAAATCTAGCAATGGAGTCAGTACAATACATTGTCAATGCTGGGGCACTGGTATTTTCCCTACTATGACATCTCTGTGAATAGAGCCCTCAGTGGCTACTTTTGGTTTTAAAGTAATAATCTTCGGTGTGCCCTAACATCTTGTTTGAAGGGAGGAAACATGTGACCAGCAACACGTTTAACGTTTAATGTTGGAATTACCCAGTTAGTTATCAATTGTTGTCTTTCTGGGTGGGGTACATCATAATAATAATAATAATAATAATAATAATAATAATAAAAGAATAATAATACACTTTATTTATATAGCACCTTTCATACACAAAATGCAACTCAGTTTAAGATTTACAAGTTTAGACACTTGAAAAATAAAGGGTGAAGTGGTCAAATTAATTTAAAACCAAAAGAAACAACAGAAAACAAGATAAAGGCCATACAAATAACAAAACTCATTCCCTAGAGGCAGATACACATTCTAAGTCTAAGATAAGGGTACAGTGTTGGCATAAACACATCACTCCAGCTATTAAAAGCTGCAAATCTGATATTTATTTGTATGACACATCCTGTACAATGCACAACATTTTAGCTTTCCTGAGAAAGATTAGAAATCTTTATTTACATTTGCTGAATCTACATCTTTAAATCCCTCTTTCAGCCTCTGCGTTCTCAGAGAGATACTTGGGCATGCCTTCGACTGAGGAAAGCAGATACCAGGTAAACCACCTCTACCTCTTTCTCCATCTAGTGGCCTGTGTGTTTCCATCTTTGCTCGTCTCCGCTCAGAAGTGTGACATTCGCGCCAGATTGAAGAACAGTGAGGAATGTATTGCCGCACTGTGTGACTCATGTGTCATTTTGTTTTGCCTGGTGTGTGTGTGTGTGCGCGCGCGTGTTTGAATCTGCGTGTAACCATGTCATGCTGGGTGTGTTTTTGTTTGACTGTGCACTGTTCAAATACAGAAATGTTAGAAAACCATGCGAGAAAGATTAAACACATAATATAATAACTCCAGGATTGTAAAGAGAGATCACGTGGACAAGAAACGGAACAGATACGCGTGTGCAACATCCTGTCTTGCTCCCTTGATGAGTAACACCTGTGACATTCTGAAGTCTGCACTCTGTTATACAGCTTTTAACTGCGTGAACCAACCATTTGACTTTAAATACAATTCAACCTATAAAGGCCACTCTCCACAAATCACAACACAAGAGCACAAAAAGAGGTACCAACTGACTGTTATTATTACCCCCCTCCCCCATGAAGGTTGCAGTCAAGGTGTGTTTTTTTTTTGCTCTATGTGGGTTGCTGATAACTGGGCCACAGAAACCTATTTCTGTTCCTCTAACAGCAAGGGGTTTGGCATCAGATGATGCCCGTTGAAGGAGACTGTAACACAGTATAATCACACAATAATCAGCAGGAGACGAGAAGTCATCCCATAATGTCTTTGCGTAAGATAAATGCCCTGCTTTTATCTACATTTCTGTTTACTGAACGCTGACTAAAATAGTTTTTTGTAGCCAGAGTCAGTGTTTGACTTCCAACTGGGAAAAACTAGTGTGACATATGCTCTGCCCTTCCCTGACTACTAGACACTCTTGTTCAAGGACGCTCCACAAGTGGGAATAATCACAGCGCTCAGGGATTCAGCATGATGGCATTGTTTAGGTCATTCTTTCCCAACCCTGGTCCTGGAGTCCCCCTGCCATTGCTCTAACCAATGTGGGTGTATAGTAGGTTGACAGTAGTCTCCAATAATGCTAATTATTCTTCTATTTGTAACTTTGTCCTGCAGACAAATAAAGTTCTGCCCAACATGAAAGGACTGCAGGGAGGTACCCTGTTGCTGGCACATGGAACCGCAGATGGTACACATGTGCTATTTTCTGTTGTGATGTTCCCTTACAAAATGACATGTGCACTTAAGGAGAAAAGTGCTCCACAATGAACCTCTCATAACATGCTACATATAGGCTACTTGCCAGTACATCATGTAATTGTAGAGTTTGACTACCAGATCTAATTATCACACTCATTTTACAGTTGACATTTAGTCGTTAGACTCGATACCGAAGGGCACCAGGAATTAACATGCATGTCCCTTCTTCCCCAGCGAACATCCACTTCCAACATTCGGCCGAGCTCATCAAACACTTGATTAAGATTGGAGCCAACTACACCATGCAGGTAAATGCTAGTCTGTCGTAAATGCCTGCTTTTGCTTTTCGAAAATATGACCTAAAGTGCTAAATGGTAAGTTACATGCTATCTGTAATAAACTGTACTATCCAGTTCCAGTACAATGTCACCGCAAACAAAAATAAAAAATACAAAAGATTCTTAGGGATTTCTTGTTTGGTGTCACTCTGGTTTGGGAAGACAAACCCCCATTATTGCTGTCATGAAATACTTTAAAGGTAGATGTATCCTATGCAGCATTACTGTAAACATAATGTAAACACACGCATTACTGTAAAGTGTATAAAGTCATGCATTGATCATTAACAGTAGTTACTGGCAAGCTGCACTGGATACAACACAAATCTTTAATGTTCCAAACAATACTCTGAGCATTTCTTTTTTGTTGTTTGGACTGCCTGCCTGCTGTATTTCTCTCTATATTCATATATTTTGTTGTCTTGTTTTTGTGTTGTTTTGTTTTTTTCCCGGGGGACAGATTTACCCAGATGAGGGGCACTTCCTGTCGAGGCGCAGCCAGCTGCAGCTGACTCAGTCTCTAATTGGCTACTTCAGAGCGTGTTTGGTGGATGCGTCGTCATTAGTGCAACAACGAGACGATGACTGAGGATGCACATCGTGTTAACATGACCGTGCAGTGTGTGTGTGTGTGTGTGTGTGTGTGTGTTTAACCCTCCCTCTGTCCTAAGGCATTTCAGCAGACTACCAGCAGAGGGAGCCAACCACGGAATTTCATGTCCGTGTTGTGGTTGTCGCTACTGGCGAGTGCACTGGGTCATTTTGACCCATAGGACAGCGGGAGGGTTAAGATGGGTTGAGAGTGTGTCTGATGGGCTAAACAAGCTTAGAAGCTTAATAATAGATTCTATTGTTTGTCAGCAGTGGTATGAAATACAGGATTTGACAACCGTTGAACTAATAGCTTTTAAACAATGGGGGCAAACACCAGTTACAGAAAACAGATGCTGGTGTTACAATACATTATATGGGAAACCACATCCAGACAGTGCAATAGACATTCCTAGACTGCCATTTCAGTGTTTAAATGAATGCATGTTATGATCATAAGGCCTCTAAAAAAAAAAAAAAGCTGACCTTTATTTAAATGTAATACAGCACAGCCTTATTCTGGAATGCGTGCGTTAGTTGCGTCAGTCCTGTGATCAAGTGTGGTTGGGCCATTGATGTGTTGGACATCGCCTTGGCCATGTGTGCCCACAATAGGGCTGACTGGAAGTCCCTGTAGGATGTAATCTCACTTCGGTGTAGTTTACGAAGGTCTTTGTCTCACCGTTTTCAATATGCCACGTCTCCGTGTATTTACGTCAATATTTTGCTGCACAAAGGTTTCGGTAGCGATTTGTGGCTTGTGTTTTGTTACTGTACATTTCCTTTGTCTTTTTAGTAGGGGTGGGGGTTCAGTTTTGGAATAAAGAAATGTATTTTTTTTTTAATAAAGAATGTCAAGTCTTGTTTTGATTATGCCTCTTTGATATTAACCATTTTGATTTATTTGAGCCTAAAAACGCTTTTAAACAAATCTTTAAAGGTCAGGGCAGCGCCCACCACTGATAGCGCAAGGGGTACCGTTTTTGCACTGTAGTTCCCATAACACGGGCTCATGTCCTTGAAAGAGACTGCCTGGCCCCCAGGGCACCACGCCCTATCCAATGATTAACATGATAGACATTTACAAAAAAATATCCGATTACCATCCTATGTAACACTCGTTATGGGAGCCAACTGGCCTCTAACGCGGTCGTCTACACACGGTCTTTAAGGCCTAGATGCATGTACAATTAAATGCTAGTAAAACTGTTACATTTTTAACTCCCACGTTATTTAAAACATTTACACGGAGTTGTGTCCGTGAAAGGGTCAAAGATGCGCAAATTTCACGTTGAACTTTAGAGTGGTATAACATTTTTAACTAAAAATAATGCTGCAAACTGAAATCACCGATGTGTCTTACTGCAGTGCAGCCTCTCCAGAGACGGTATTATGTAGGATCTTCAAGTCGTTTGGAACAAATATATTACCTTTAGCCACAGTGCCACCTTGTGGCAGAAAACCCACTTTATATCAATTGGAAGATTCCTTGCAGTGAAATGACAAATCCGTTCAACATCTTTATTTAAAAATCAGGTACAGAGACAGTTCTCCAAATTGGAGAAGTATAGACTTCTTTAATTCAGAAAGCGAAACCTAAATACCATACCAAATGCCATGGGATTGAATTTTTTTGTGGTTAAATCACTGCTTGGCAGTAACTTATGGGGTTAGCATACAGAACCGTTGTTACGCAACAACAATTGGCACTCGTATTCTCATTTTAATAATATTAAATCATTGTGCCGTTCAGGAAATAGAATAGACTTTCATGTAGGCAAGAAAATAAGCAGGAGACAGAAGACATGTTTCGATGTTTTGTTTGATGTTGTGTGAAACTGGGTTCTACCCACAATGCAATAGCCATCGGGAAACCAGCCATCATCTCTCTTCGCTAATACTCCTCGCCCTCTTCTTCCTCTTCGTACGAGTCAAGACCCACCTCTTCGTAATCCTTCTCCAGGGCAGCCATGTCTTCTCGGGCCTCTGAGAACTCTCCCTCCTCCATGCCCTCTCCCACGTACCAGTGGACGAAGGCCCTCTTGGCGTACATCAGGTCGAACTTGTGGTCCAGACGGGCCCAGGCCTCGGCGATGGCTGTGGTGTTGCTCAGCATGCACACGGCCCTCTGGACCTTGGCCAGGTCCCCTCCGGGCACCACTGTCGGGGGCTGGTAGTTGATGCCCACCTTGAAGCCAGTGGGGCACCAGTCCACGAACTGGATGCTGCGCTTGGTCTTGATGTTAGCGATGGCCGAGTTGACGTCTTTGGGCACCACGTCGCCACGGTACAGCAGGCAGCAGGCCATGTACTTGCCATGGCGCGGGTCACACTTCACCATCTGGTTTGCCGGCTCGAAGCAGGAGTTGGTGATCTCGGCCACCGTCAGCTGCTCGTGGTAGGCCTTCTCCGTGGAGATGACGGGCGCGTAGGTGGCCAGCGGGAAGTGGATGCGCGGGTAGGGCACCAGGTTGGTCTGGAACTCCGTCAGGTCCACGTTAAGGGCACCGTCGAACCGCAGCGAGGCCGTGATGGAGGAGACGATCTGGCTGATCAGGCGGTTCAGGTTAGTGTAGGACGGCCGCTCGATGTCCAGGTTGCGGCGGCAGATGTCGTAGATGGCCTCGTTGTCCACCATGAAGGCGCAGTCCGAGTGTTCCAGCGTGGTGTGTGTGGTGAGGATGGAGTTGTACGGCTCCACCACGGCCGTGGACACCTGCGGCGCTGGGTAGATGGCGAACTCCAGCTTGGACTTTTTGCCGAAGTCGACGGAGAGGCGCTCCATTAGGAGCGACGTGAAGCCTGAGCCAGTGCCACCGCCGAAGGAGTGGAACACCAGGAAGCCCTGGAGCCCAGTGCACTGGTCAGCCTGGAGACAGCGGGGTTGAAAATAAAGATCTAGTCAGTCATTCAAGATATTTGGTGAATTTGAGAAAAGGTGCTTACAATAACTGACTATGCCTTTAGGTGCTTCAATATGGGACACCCCTCTCAATCTGGCACTGCCCTCTACCCCTCCCCATATGACATCCACAGTTGCACGCCAGCCCTCCCCTTAAAGCTGCCAGAACTGTTTCAAACATGAACAGAGCTGCAACCAAGCAGTGCACCTTTACATTTGTTGAAGGGGGGGGGAGAGAGACAGTTTCGCCTCAAGGGGGGAATGCTCGCTCGTACCAGTTTGCGGATTCTGTCCAGCACCAAGTCGATGATCTCCTTCCCGATGGTGTAGTGGCCACGCGCGTAGTTATTGGCTGCATCTTCCTTTCCGGAGATCATCTGCTCAGGGTGGAACAGCTGGCGGTACATCCCCGTCCTGACCTCGTCTGGGAACGGGGTGGGTACAGAAAGGAAGTCAGCATGGGCTGAGCAGGCCAGTAGGTAATAATAACCACTATCCTGTGGATGTTAGTAGCTTAGTGGCTTAATGGCTTAGAGGGTTTCTTGTGTCTGCAGAGGATTCAAGGTAAAGCCCCATTTGTGAAGAGAATGACTCTCTGCCACTGACTCTCCTTCACCAAGCAGGAGTGGGAAAATAGCACTAATATATTTTGATCAAATAGTTTCATATACATTTAAAAATATATATAAGTTTATTTAAATAAACACCTACAGACATTAGATGAGATTTTCGAAATTTCAAAATGCAGGACAACCTTTACATCTACTAGTGCAGGTCCCCTTGCCTGAGGAGGTTGCCATTGTTACCAAATAATCTTAGCATTTGACTCCACTGCCGCCACGCCACTGGGTGTCACTGTATACAAGATCCTCCTTGGGTTAACAGCCACTCAAAAGGATACGCCCGGCCAACTCACCAATAACTGTGGGTGGGTTCCAGGTCGACAAAGGTTGCCATGGATACCAATAAGATTAGAGTTGGCTCATCTGCATCCAGGCCACTAGGGGTCAGTATACAGCCCAAGAACTGCCCTTTCCTCCAGAAGAAAACCACTTATTTGAACTTTAACCTGCCTAACAGCTACATGCGTCCTTAACTGTGACTGTTATCTTAAAACATTTAACACAACAGCAATATGATTTGTTCTGGAATGTCCTGGACTTCAGCTAAGGCCATAGTTGTAAAAAAAATATTAGCAAGCCAAAAAAAAAAGTGTTAAATGTATTAAAAAAAAGTTTTACTTTTACTCCCTCCTCTTAAAACACTCACAGGAACCTCCTCGCCAACTCACCGATAACCGTGGGTTTCCAGGTGGACAACGGTTGCCATGGTTACCAATAAAGGTGAGAGTTGGCTCAGCTGCATCCACGCCACTAGGGGTCAGTATACAGCCCAAGAACTGCCTTTTTCCAGAAGAAAACCACTTATTGGACCTGTAACCTGCCTAACAGCTACATGCATCAACTGATCTCACTGTCATGACACATTAATACATTTCCTAACACAACAGCAAGAATAGAACGTGTTCTGGAACAGTCAAGGACCATCTGAAGCTATCCTAGTATAAATATTAGCAAGCAAAACCCTCCTTGGGGAGGTAACCACTCAGACTTTGTCTTATTTTTTTTTAAGAGCACCTCCTCACCGATAACTGTGGGTTCCAGGTCGACAAAGATGGCGCGGGGAACGTACTTCCCAGCGCCCGTGTTGCTGAAGAAGGTGGTGAAGGAGTCATCGTAGCCGCCGGAGGGCTTGTCCTTAGGCATCTGGCCGTCGGGCTGGATGCCGTGCTCCAGACAGTACAGCTCCCAGCAGGTGTTGCCCATCTGCACTCCTGCCTGGCCCACGTGAACAGATATACACTCACGCTGGGGGGGAGAAGAGACACCATGATTGTTTGAACAGAAAAAATAACCTTTTTATGACATGTGCCATTTATAGAGTACTTTTATATACTATGGCAGTGATATTACAAGTAATGGCAAGAGAGACAATGATTTAATATGAACTTCCCGACACATGGCAAATCATTCAAGTTGAGAACAATGAGTTTACAATACATGCAGTTTTAATGCTGAATAGGAGGACTGTTTTGTGTCAAATGCCAGTGTATTTCACCCCTCCCCCGCTGAAGAATGTTGAACATGCGGGCTGCTCAGAGGTGTGGCCTTCAGACTATAGTAGTATGACCAAATTATAATTACCAATTCATGGTTAGAACCATCTTAATCAAGTGAAACATGACCAGAGACTATAGCCAACAGCATCAAAATGCTTATTTCATAGACTGGTGTTTTGAAATAAATGTTCTGAGAGAGCCAATGGATGCTTATTACCTGGAATCGAGTGCTACTAACTTATTTGCCACCAGAGGGCAACGGTTTCAGGGCACAAAGTAGACGAGACAGCAAGTTTAAACTTTTAAATAAGTATTGCATGGTATCATCATTTAAGTGTGGCTGACCAGTGGATGTAACAAACTATTTGTGCATGAAGAAACTTCCAAGCATGATTTAAAATAACTTGACCTGTGCTGGTTTTAAGATTAGTTAAAATATTGTATTCAAGTGGACTGAATAACAAATCCTAAACTGATTAGTAATCATAGTTATTCAATCTTTCTCACTAAAGACCAGTTAGTTGCCTCAGTTCCACAGCGTTGTTTTGAAATTTTGCTCTGATGAAATCTAATGTTGGGTCAACCCAGTGAAAGGGAGCGTTGTTGGGTTGGGGCGGGGCGGGGCGCTGCCATGTCGGAATGCGGAGCGACGGCATGACAGCTAGGTCAGCAGACAACTATTTTGGGACACCCAGACAGGCCTGGTCCAATAAGCTGCATTGGTTGTTTCGGCACACGGTCCCATTTTATTCAGACTGGCTTATTATACTAGAGCCATCATGGACAAATTATAGAAAACTGGCCTCGTGACACGCCTTACCCCTACATTCAAATACTTGCTCCAGAGCATTAAACATCAACCGTCTTTACAAGTCGGTCATGTTCAATCCGATATTAATTTTAATTAATATTGTCCAATGTGCGTGCCACTGATGCCATTCAGTCGGCTTATGTGAAGAACTTTCTTTTGTTGCAAACGAAGGGCCAGCTCTAAATAATTACGCGCTACTAGATGACTTTCCAAAATGGAGGTCAATGACCACGCACAGCTACGCAATGATCCTTGAAAGCTTCCAACCATAAAGATGATTACTGGTTTGGGTGTGATACTAAAATCGCCGGTAAATACCAGCGCCATGATGCAACTACCTAAACATTAATTTAAAATTAAGGTCAAAATGTTTTAAACAAACTGGCCAATAAAATGTTAATATAGACTAATCATTTAAGATTGCATACATGAGTGCTTATATTGAACTAAAGCACTCCGTTAGGCATGGCGTATTCAAATGTGCAACACGGTAATGAATGGCTACTGTTCCCAAACGTGTGACGCAGCAAGGCAGAAACGCTTCTGTGCTATTTGGGCCTTGTGTGTTTACCGCCATTAAAACCAATGGCAAAGGCGTGTCCATCTGCGTGTGTCCTGTGTCAACGAACTGTAGCGTGCGGTTGAGACAGAACCAGTAGGATCACATTGACAAGCTCACTATTATGCATGTAGAGACAGTTACTGAAATTGAGCAATTTGCCTTTATTTTCTACAACGCTAGTGCCTATCTGCTGATTCACCCACACCCAAAACGACCACGTTACGTGTATGTGGCATGTTTTATGTTATGCATTTCTCAACAGGGATTACAGGAAACAGGTTTGCATCATATATAGTGACAAAAACGGTTTGAGCAAGATTATATTTACCGTTTTTGACATTTCAAGTTTGTTACCTCTTCAAACATTTTTATTTACATTTCTTACATTGCGATGCTGAAGTGGTTCCGACTGGAGCAGTATTTTAAACTAGGAGATTACGAGAACGTAATTGAGTTAATATCTTATTATCATCATGATCCTGTAGTGGACCACCACCGGTAATATTCAAATTGCAATGTCTCAAAACGAAAATTTTATTTCAATAAATATAGCTTTACGGTAAAGAATTTGCTTTCTTCGTTAAACAACATATAGAAATACACCTACGATTGAAAACAGGTAGCCTAAACTGTAGCGATACAATTTAAGATGTTTAAGAATTCAAGCCATGTATCTGGTCGAAAACGTATTAGGGAGTGTTTGAAATAACCCTAGGCCCCAGAGCCATATCCGCATAACCTACTCAACAGCTAATCTAATATCTAAGATAATGCATCCACCCGCATACACCATAGGTCAACATAAGAATTACGTTTCATAGTTTAAACGATTATAAAAGTAATACATTGTTGCCGGATCAGGACCATTTCCATGTAGCATCAAAGCTATTGTGGCGCAGCCCCAATGACGCGCCAAGTCTTGTAAAATGGTGGATAAAATCGTTAAAGTTTAAGGCGTGCATCACAAAACGTGAACCCAGCAATTTTCATGCATCATTTAGTCTCTTGTTAGTTAGACGTTTACATTTACGAAAGAAAGATACAGCTGCCTTGTAGAAATAAAAATCGAATTGTTTGTCTTTAGCTACATCTAGGCCCATTTACCATATTCTTATAGTCTCTAAAAAAGAAATATAGCCTACACGTTGTTAATAAACTTACCATATTTGCTTTTATATTATGGTCCTTCTTGAGAAGACGAAATACTTTAGCTTTGCAACAAATTTCTCACAGCACACCTATAAGGAGGTCTCCGTAAGTATATCCCTGCAGTGGCGTAGTTGCCGTGTTATTTTATACTGCGCACGGCGAGGGCGGAGTCAGTTGCGCAGTAGCTCGGCGTCGAACGGAAGCGAAGCTTTATGAGCTGACACTGGATCAGCCCTGAGTGAAAGGCTCAATAGCGAAACGCCCAGTTAGCTTCGCACATAACGTAATAGTCTACTCTCTGTTGAGTTTGGTAAATAAATCATACATCAACCGATAATAATAGCTATTGAATGAAAATAAATAGGAGGATTAGTAGGATTATTATTTTGTTTTCTAATTTATACCTAGGCTATATCATTTGACTACTACTAACCATATAACTACTCGTGGAAAATAGTACATAGGAGTACAATATTCAGCCACTAGAGGTCGTTATAACCTTATGTATGTGTTTAATAGTTGAAGTGATAATGTACAGCTGAGGATGGAGAATAATGATTTTTTTTTTTATGTATTGTTTTGTATTTTGTCAAGCAAGGTCTCTTAAATTAACTTTCACTTGACTTAATTTGGTACACTTTGCGTAATATACAAATTAATAATTAATTGTTTCAAAATTCAACTAATTTCATCAATAATTAAAATAGTTTTTCAGTACATATTATCAAACACACAAAACAACTGTGGACCATTTAACGCTATGCAACTCTATGTAACTCTATGTAATTCTATGCTCCCACAACCAGAATTTTTAGTATGTTGGAAAACCTCACTGAAGTGTAAACACCAGGTGTTTGGCTGTGAATCCTCAAAGGAAACCTTGAGCTCTCTGGAATCTAAAGGTTCATCTGCAAACCGCCTGACTTCAAAAAGGCTCCCAAACATCTCTTTGGAGAAGGAGATGGAAATCTTTTTCAAATGTTTTTTCAGCGACCCAAGATACTTTTCTGTTTTGTCTTATAATTTTCCAAGAAGTTAACATTGCAATCTATATGGTTAACACTCTTTTCCTCTTCTGCAGGTAAACGTCAAGGATTTTTATGTGTCTTTCATTGTTTACAGTGTGTTTGAAACTCAGAGTTTAATACAACTTTAATACAATAGACATCTTATTCTGTACCATTTATTTGATTAGTTTCATGTTTATTGTATTCTATCCTGAGTGACTCGGTTTCCTCTCCACCACTCCAACATTTAGAATCGTGTTTTAAAGCAGCTGAGATTGTTGATGTTGGCTTAAACACACACAAACACACACACACACACACACACACACACAATGATGTCAATGATTTAGCGATCACAATTAAGAGTTTCATACCATGTTGCAGATATGGTCCTCTTGTGCTTCATGACATCACCAGAACTGCAATTAAAAGTGTTTATATGATATTTTATCCATTAATATAGCAGCAAACCACTATTTTCTATGTAAATACAGTATATAGTGTAGTGAGTAATAGTGAGTAATAGTGTGACATCTAGTGGTAGAAAGTCATATAGGACCACTTTAAAGTGCATGTCGCTGAATGGCGATAGACAGAGATCTGCATGAGCCTATGCAAGTCTTAGGGGGAGGGGTAGAGAAGAGTGTGAGCCACATACCCAGAGCCAAG
This sequence comes from Aphredoderus sayanus, assembly GCA_027564795.1. Classification (NCBI taxonomy): domain Eukaryota; kingdom Metazoa; phylum Chordata; class Actinopteri; order Percopsiformes; family Aphredoderidae; genus Aphredoderus; species Aphredoderus sayanus. The sequence goes on from JAODUG010000012.1 coordinate 84,656, forward strand.
ACAAACAATGTCTTTGTAACACCGGTTGCAGCCACAAGGGGATACAAGTCAAGGAGTGTACCTTCAGTCTGAACTGACCCACAGAGGCCAAACAACAGGAAACAAAAGGTCTCATAATGTGACTCAGATGGCCTCAGGGTTTGTGACAGCCCCCTTCAGGCTTCTGTGTCTTGCATAAATATTACAGAGATATGTGCATCCCCCCCGAAAAGCAAACCTCAGCTCAAATAAAAACCCCACTACCTTCCCCCCAACAGAATACAACCTATTAGTTGAGCCAAGAAACCAATGTTTGATCTGAATCTCTAGTCAGCAGTACATCTATAGCACATGTTGGTAGGCACATATACACACACACCAGCCCAACAATATATGCACATTTATATGAAACTGCACATGCCTGCACGAGAATTCATAGGCATGCACGCAAACACAGACATTAATTGTAGTTGGTGAATGAGTGAGTGTGTTTACTGTACCTGCCCTGGAGAGCAGGCCATGACCTGTTGAATAAGTGTTGGAAATATTGTTTTGTGTTATTTCCATTTTCTTCATTATCCTATTCAATTCAAGTGTCCTATAATTTTCTTCGAAAGTGCAAATTGTTTTCCACAAGGATTTGCCTTGGCAAGGAAATAGAAATCTAATCTCTTCCAATTAGCTTTGGTTGTTGTGGTGACAACATAAGCTCTAGCAGCATGAGGTTAAAGTGGACACTTCATCTAGCCATTCCAATCATTGTGCTGATAATCCATGAGTGAGACAGAGTTTTGACACCATTACAAATTTAATTAAAGACACTTTTGAGGGTTTGAAAAGCCAGAAGCAATTACAGACATGGTGCGGATTAATCAGACAAATATTGTTGTACTTAAACCTTGTAGACTTGATGTCCCTCTGAATATGTAATATGTAGTCCTGCCTCTTCATATGTACAGGTGTATACAATCCATATAATTAGGAGTAGGGTATAGGGATGGCGTTGGAAAGAGAGCAAATAACCATAGACCTATTCTCATTTGGTGTTCAGTTTTGTAAGCATAACATGTACAGACAGGGACTGAAATCCAGTACAGTTTCTTCTCTTGACCAGACGTGCAGTATTGTAAAAAATAATAATATTATCGAACTGTTATGGATTCAAGCATTCTGTAACTTGACAGATCCTCTTCAGGTAATTCCTAGGTTATTTTATATGCCTGTCACTGCAGTGATTTGGACATAAAGGTCTAATCACTGTCACCTCAATATTTTAAGCTGTAGAAAACTTCCTTGTGGTATGATGTTGTTATGCTGTACTATGTGGATAACCTACCTTTTGACAATATAATAAGAAAACCAGGTTTGGCTTGAGTTTGAGTTATTAAACATATAGCCTATGATTTCTAACTCAATTAGTTGATTGTTCTGCAGCAGGGACACAAACTGCCACCGTAGACACCACTCCCATACATCAGTGTCTACGGTGGTCTCAGGACTCTGGGTTTCTGGGACGACTGTGATAACAGTTAAGCTGCATTGAGGTTGGCTCGATGCAGAGATCAAAGCCAGTGACCCTCAGAAAACCCCTCGTGTTGTGCTCTTAAGATAAGCTCAGATATAGTATTATAGTATTTCTATAAGGCTTCTGCCAGACGAAGAGGCAAAAGACTTGAGTCGAGGTCTCAAAGCGTGTTTATGATGAAGCTATGTGTTGAAAGTGAATATGGCGGTCAGATTTAAGACAGGAGACGTCTCAGGAATCTTTTATTAGTCTCTCTCTCTCTCTCTCTCTCTCTCTCTCTCTCTCTCTCTCTCTCTCT
>JAODUG010000012.1:86557-99066 GCA_027564795.1 Aphredoderus sayanus
ATTAAAGTTTGGTTCAGATCTGACAATGTGCAGAGGAGCTACAAGAATTTGATGTGTCATGGCGAAGGATTTGACTTTGCCGCCAAACCATGGACAGGCTGTAGAACGAAAACTCACAATAACCGTATCATGCCATAAACAATGTCTTGTGACTATTCTGAGATAGTAATGAAAAGGATATGGCAATATAAAAGTCAGCTTGACTCGCTGATTTCTGATCAGGGAGGCAAAAAACGAAACCTCCAAACATCTCTCAGGATATTATTAGTTTTAACTTCATCTGAGATCTTGAGCCGCACATCTCCCATGTTGGTGTTTTTAAGTCCTGAACAGTAGCAGGATATATATGGGTCAGGCGCAGGGGGAAAAAGTCCCATTCATCACTGGATTTTGCCAGAGGCATTGTACAGCCATTATGGGCAGCATTGACCACATCAGTGGCGAAGGTCAGGCGATATTTTCCATTAGGGACGTGGTGATGCTCTGTGTGGAACAGCTTCAGAGTTGGGCAGAGGAGCTTTTAGAGATAGGACTCTTAAGGAAGGTTTATTGTTCTTATGGCCATAGGGGATTAACTTGCAAGATTCAAAATGGTCACCATTCTTTCCAATTCATTTATGCTTTGCTATGAGTAACACTTTTTGTGTTGATATTTTTATCGGACACATTTCACAAAATACATTGTCTTTCAATAATACTTTATATAATTGCTTTTCCAGGTAAATACAGTTTTGAATTGCATGCATATTCCGCATGGAGTCTGATTGCATGGGATTAATTTATCTGCAGATATATAATTGGCACAGGTTAAATAATTTTTTTTATCAAACTTGTCAGTTTGATAAAAACTATCTTAAAAAAACGTGTGTCCACAAAAATTTCACAAAATAAATACAATATAAAGAAAATAAAAAAGTCCAAGAAACAATTCAGATTTTTCAAATATATAAACTGACCGTTGTTCATGATCTGATATCATTTGACAATATTAATCCAGTTAATACCTATCAAAATGGATGTTATATGTGGTCTTATTTAACAAATGCCAAATAATAAGTTACACGGTGTCTAGGTTGCTAACATCAGTAACTTAAGATACTATCTTTCCAGTTAACTGGAATTTCACTTCTAGTACATGGTAAATGTGAGACTTGCAACAACACGGACTACTTTTAAATCCATTAAAAACTATAAAGATGTATGTTAACCATTGCTTTCAGCTAAACTCCAAACCTTCTTATTGAAGATTTTTTCTATATGCTGAAAAATATATTTATTTATTATAGTTTATTTCTGATATATTAATCCTATTATCTTACTCATACTTTCATTTAAAATGTATTATATGAATTATTTTAACATCATTAGTATTGTATAACAAGTATTTTTTATTGTGAAGCATATCGAGTTTTGTGAGTGAAATGTGCAATTAGCTACATAAGTGCCTTGTGATTGTAGTTATCCCTGCAACCAAACATGCTGTTGGGTTGCACCATATATGGGCCAACTGGGGCATGAACTGGGGCATGACTTTACTTTCTAAAATACATACTATCAACGATACAATATATGTGTAATGCGTATCTGAAATTAGACACAAGTGCACAACTGCAAATAGAAAGGCTTTCTTTAGTGGGAAGTTGTGTTGGGTTCTTGGGATCCTGAAGTGTGTTAGCAGGAGCTACGGAGTCTAAAATTGAGGGTATATTACAGTTCCTCATTCACTGCTTTCATATTTAACCAGACCTTATTGATGTACGCCACATGAAGACTTGCCTCAGCAACCCTTGTGCAAAACCACACACACATCCACCACTAACCACACACACACACACACACACACACACACATACATAATGTTGCCATAATGATAGCGTTTCAAATAGTTAATATTTAATAATGTAATCTCTGATATCACAAAACACACACGGGGTCGACTCATTTCTATGGATGCTCGTCAACAATCGGTGGGATTGAGTGACTGCCTCCATCTCTCCTTCACGCCCTTCTGCATCCATTAGGGCCCTGGCACTCTGATATGAGTCATGGCTGGCTATGAGGACATGAGCTCGCGTACAGTACCAGTGTGTGTGAGCGTTGTGTTTTGTGGCGGGGGGTTTGGGTTGGCCACCTCGCTAGAGGCTATTTTGCAGTGAGTTGGCTTATAGGGGGGCCCAGTTGCCACTCAGTCTCTTAGTGTGACCATTGTCTGCCATCTTGGTCCTTAACTTTCACACCTCTTCCTGTTCAGGAGCCTCCCCACACCTTCACCGGGTAAGCACCTCTGACCTTCTGACGGAAGGACAAGATTCTGGGTCTTTTGTATGTGAAAAGTAGTATATACAGCATTTAAATAAGGGTTTCAATTAGGGAATTAACAGTAACTCTAATACTGTTGTAACAATAAGTAATAATTTAACAGTAGCAAATAAAAATTAATAAAACATTTTTTTTATATTATTATAAAATTACAACATTTTACAAGGTCAAGTCATCATGGGCATAAAATAAAGAGCGCTCATTCAGAAGTGAAAAAGACGGAATCTTATTGAAATAAACAAAGGTTTATGTAAACATGCTATATCTAGGGGTTCCAAGCGCTCTTGGGTTTTGAAGGTGATCCAACCTCATTGTTAGAATATAAAGCAGATTTCCTCTGACATGACGCTATGTTTTAGCCTCGTGCACTTTTCTCTGCCTCTTATGAGTCAATGTGGAGCAAATTTAATGCTCTATTTGTATATTATCCCACGGGCCTTCCCCCCCTCCCTTTTTTTTTTCTTTCTTTTTTTTTTTTTTATAAAGTCGGTGGGTCAGAGACAGCATGGTGATCACTCTGTGAGATGTACTGTAGGTACAAATATTCAGAATGCATTTTGGAAGCGTCCTTGTTTGTCCTGACCAGAGGAAACATGTAGCAAGCATCTGCACTGAAGGAGAACAACTAATAATGAGGTGAAAACATCCAATCCTCGCAGTCTGCCGTGGCCCTAATCCATAGAAGCGTATCCCAGCGAGTAGCTCTCCTGAATGCAGCTTTCTGTTTCTGCGGTCTAGCCCTAATAGCGTGAGATTAAGCCCTGCACAACTGTCCATATGACACGAGGCCTGGATTTCTGCTGGATTGGAAATCTGGATGGGACCACCAAAGCTCCCTGTAATTCTGCGCACAAACACACACTGAAGAAGATTAAAAAGCTGCGTTACAGAGGCTAGATGGGGTGGAAAAGATGTAATGGCTATGCGTTGACGTGTTGGTGCTGGTGCGTTTGATTCGCCAAGTTGCATATTCTTCTGTATTTTTATCCATGCTGAACTCGCTCAACTCTAAATTCCGGCACAAACCCAGTAACGTGGGATGGCCAACGTCAATGGTTCTGGGGCCTGTATGGAGTATGTGCTGAGACATTATTACATTGTAGCTTTCGCAATAGTCAGGAATGATTTGTGTTTGCATTCATTTACATGAGGGGACGCTGCTAGCTGCAAGTTCAAACATGGCATTCTATGGGAGACACAAACACCCCTGGGGCTACGGTGGATTGAGACTCACCCCCAATAAACATGCCCCCATAATGCCCGTGTGCCTGCCTCAATGGGCATGCCCCCTTTTGTTCTGACTGAGTTTGTGGTGGGGGGGCCTTGGTAGGGGTCGGGTGTAAGAGTGATGATCACCCACATTTCTAATCGTCATAAGGCCCATTTACACCCAAACGGCGTTCGGGACAAGGCTAACGCATCTCAATCAACACAAAATATTTGTCTTTATTATTTTTATTTTTATTCTAAATGGACGTGAGCCAGGTCCATTTCGTCATATAGTTCCCGAGAAGGGTCACGTGTTTTTTGTGTCACTCGTGACATGGTGGTTTAGACCAATAGGGGGTCAGGGTTTGTGTGCTGGGCAGACCAAGAGGAATAGAGGAAAAATCATTTACCCCTCTGCGATTTTAAATTTTGTCGTTGAAAGCGGTCTACGTCCACAGTATCCTGCGTTTCATAAAGGTAAACTCTTTTTACATTCATCAGCAGCAGCACTTTAATAGTTATTATTCCCTATAATGGCAATCTTTAAATTGTGTTTTTTTTTCTTATTTCAAATTTTTATTCTGTAAACAATAACTTTGTATCTACATAACTACAATATCATAAAACTGTCCATACATTGCTCAATGAGATCAAACAGCAGTGACAGTCCACCTATGGTGGGAAACAATGTCAATAATTAATTAACTTGGTAACTTACTCCCTTGTCTTCATCGTTACCCTTCGTTGACAGTGAAGTATGAAATCGAATGACCTATTGACTCATTATCTAATCTCATTGTTTTAGTTTGGCTTATTTAGCATCTTTGCCTTGTTCACTAATAAGACAAAGACTTGTGAGGGTTCAAATGTTTCTGTATTCGCCAGAGAATAGACAATTTCATGCTCAATGGAATTCCATTTTGACCCTCTAAATTGTCTATGTTTTCGATGTTCATTGTCTTGGATTTGTGCATGAGTGCACCTTTAGTTGAAGGAATTGTCTCCAAATGCTGAACGGGAGAGACCAACAGAATTATAACGACGATGCCATGTATCGTAGAACTGCCATTTTTTTCTTCTGTGAAGTCGGAGGCTCAGCCGACCTTGTTTGCAGTAGAAATGATCAAATGTAACATGTTAGCTGCTGCATTGAGAGATTGCCCGCCAAAGATCGTTATAGCAATTAGCGTCACCCTTATAATAGCACCACTGTTCCCACTTATTCCTGGCAAGTCTTAGTCCCAAAATGTCAGTCATCGTTACCTCACAGACAACCAACATTAGCTGAACTTGAGGTTCAAACCCTCCATTGTTTTACCCAGGTTGCGGTAAAAAGTGCCTATGAATATACTCATACACATTTAAATCATATCACTGCTGTCAAAAAAAGGGTGTTCTTTTATACAAGTTAGAGTGAACTATGCACAGAAAGGGGATTTATTCTAAAATACGGTAATTTGTATATTCTGTTACAGTAGCCTAAAGACAAGACCAAAACGGGCACATGTGCGAGACCCGTTCTGCGCGGCAGCTCAAGCTAATCCTGGTCATATGGAAGCCATGACTTTGTGACAGGCGGTGATCTCACATTACAGTTTGTGGCAAATCTAAAATGGCCGACTTGACGCCCGTGTTCTTAGCGCCACACTCATCGGCACAACATGGTGTGCACTCGATTGTAAAGCCTCTACTGTGCCCCCCCAGCTGTGTCGCAGTGTCCCCTCGCTAGATGGGAACAACTGGCAGGGTTATTTTAGAAGTGGTACTAGCCTAGGCTACTTTCTTGTAAGTGTCCCTCCTCGTCCTCCGTTCTATTCCTCATTTTGGCCAGTCATGTTGAGCGGCCAGCAAGGATGTGGCCGTCGCAAATTTTGATTGTGATCGAGACTGAGGGATCTAGACGCAAGGCTGCTGATTTAGACTGACAGTTCTTGAGAGTACAGTCATAGTGGTGTATAGAACCCACCCCCCACACACACACACACACACAGACACCATCACACTGAGATGCACTGTTGTACGACAAAAGCCTGTGTGTCCCACCCCAGACCAGAGCTGCTCATATCCCAGCAAAGTGAGGGTGATGATCAGCCAATACTCCAACTGAGTGTCCCTCTTTGCCCCTGCAAGAACTTACACAGGCCAACTGCTTCCTCTGTCAGCAACCAGTTCCACAAGACTGCTGCTGTGTTACTGGCTTTGGGTTGAGATTTTTAAAAGACGGCCAGCCAATCAGCACTCAAAAGAGGTTCCTCCTTTCGAAAATGTTATCTTTTCAATGACTCCTTGGAAAACGCAAGGAGAGGTCACCCTCGTTGCTACATTAGCTTGTACAATTGGGTAAAAGCCATGCCAGTCAAAATCAATGTTTAAATCGAGGTCAAAGCAATAGATTACACTGGAGCATCCTAATTCCAGCAAAGCCATTTGAATGAATAATACCATGATTTACAAATCAATGGGTAGACCACTATTCAAATGCTGCTGGTGTTAATGTAGCTACTGCAAACGTAATGGGGTTAAGGGTTCAACTCCATGTTCAGCTCAGCAGTTAGATCACATCATTAGCATGGCCAGCACTGAGATTTCTACTAATTGGTATAGTATATGTAGACGTCTCCTATAATAACTGATGACATTGAAGTTAGGAGGAAACCTTGCGAGGCAATGAAAATTATTTAGGTGTTTGGCATGGAAACACATTGCACTTTCAGATTGATTCAATTTAAGTTAAAGGTCAAAGGTCACTGAGGGGGCACAATGTATTTTCACAGCTGTGTAAAAGGTCCAAGCTTACTTATCTTTTTCAAGGTCAAGATAGTTTGTCTGGCTATAGGGCAACTCAATACCAATTAAGACTTAAAGTGCAATCTAGTGGAATATAGTCACAGGAAATATAATTCACATACTGTACACTTTTTATTACATTTTTTTTTTATGTGCGGATTGAGAGGCACAAACTAGACATGTTTATTCCTTATAAAAGGAGGTTACATTACTGTACTTTGTAAATGTGACATCTTATAAAAAGGCACATGTAATTTTCTGCATTCAATGTGTCATCCTTGTGCCCATCAAAAACTTCCCTACCATTCTTAAACTGCTATTATCTGGAGGTGTCCTTTTATTCTTCAAGTAGTAAGATGTCTCACTTCAGAGTTGAACTCTTCAGACTTACATATTTGAGATATGTATGGCTTCACTGCTTTGCTTTAGCCTTGGTGTAAACACTAAGGCGACATAATGACATATCTCCAGATATACGGATTTAGGTGGAGCAGATTACTGATCTAAAGGACTTTTTTCATATTCATCACCATGTCTTTGTAGTTTTGAGATCTCCAGATCCCGACCCAATGGTGTACATTGTGGTTTTATTTTTTATGTTAGTTATACAAACAATGAGAGACAGAATCAGTTATAAAAGAAAAAAGCCAAATATGAATTTATATATACACTGAATGTATGTAAACGCGGGGTATAGCTTTTATACACCAGTTAACAATTGTCCATTTGATACAAACATCAAAATAGAATCTTTCCTTTTTTGTAATCCTTTAAGAATGTATATTCTTGGTCATTTTTGACACGTGTTTCCTCTCTAAACTAAAACAGAAATATCTCTAAACACAATGACATCATACAGGGGTATTTTGCACCAGAATGACTCAAACACTAGATTAGAGATTTGGATCCTAACTATAGTTAAGAAGAGTTACAGTTACAATAGCAACTCATATGTTGGTTTAGTCAAAGTGACTTTCTTAAGACTAAGATTAGAATAGGTTTAAGTAGGTCTACGTAGGTTAGTTCCATCATAATAGCGTAAACTATCATTCTATGTACAAACAAATAAACAAATCGTTTAAAAAAAATAAAAGCTCAAGTAATAAATAAAAGAATACAAAATAAATTAGTATCTCCCCTTCAAGTTAACTTTCTCCTCTGTATATGCATCTGTTATTCTACCATCCACAGCCCAGTGGCTTTTCATAAGAGGAACAGCTCTTCATTGTTAGCGAGTGCATAAAGGCTCCCGAGAGAGCCAAATTATTAAAGAGTGACCCTGGATTCCAGTCGAGCTTTCAGTGTATGAGTCCTTTTTCTGTGGCGGAGCGTAGAGGAGGCAGTCGTAGGCAGAGATACGAGATAATGGGGGGGGGGGGGGCATTTTGTGCGCAGCGCTGTTCAGCCGAGCGTAAAGCGTGATTAATTCAATAGCCGCCATAAAAGAGGAGGCTAGCGGCCCCGCAACACCGAGCATGACCCACTTTCCTCGTCAGATGTCATGAAAAATTCTAGATCGCTCCCCCGCTCTCGCACACTGGCCCACCCCGACTTCCTGACTGATTAACAACGAAACGAGTGTGAAGATTCCCAAAATCTATTAAATTCAGCAGGCACTGACCAGTGACATGTTCCATTTAAATAACAATTCTGTCAATATTTATGTTGTGTAAATTTAAATGTACATTTGCTTGTTATGATTGTGGCAGTTTAATGCAACAGAAAATGTAATATAAAAAATAAAAACCCAAAAACGTAATGTAGATTCTCTGTGAGGTTTTAGCCCAACAGAACATACTGTATGATTCACGGGCCTTGACCTAATTCTCTTATGCTACAGGATGTATGAGCAAAACACTGTCTGTAAAGAGAACTACTCAAACAGAATTCTTAACACTGACCTCATTCATCTACTTTGGCTAACAGATTCATTTTTACTGACCTAAATCTACATTAGGACATCCCCCTTTTCACTCCCCCCTCAAATATATTATTTCTTAAAAGGTGGGTACGTTATTGTAAAAAATGTTTTGTCAAATTCAGCAAATATTTCCTCAGTGGGAACACAAAGTGTCGCAGACTGCACAACATATCACAATGCCAGCCTTTGCATTGCCTGGCCAATTTTGGGGGCGAAACCTATGGAATTGAAGGGACAGGTGTAGATGTTTTGATAGCGTTTAAAAAAATCAATCTTTAACCCAGCATTGTTGACTCCACCTTTATATGATTACAGAAGGCTCCTAATATTTGTATTTGGATAAATATTTGTATTTGGATAAATATTCACTCTTTTAATTTGACGTTGCATTGTGGTTTTGTTACAGCAGTTCCAGAACCCCAGAAATGTCACCAACACCCAGTTACAGGAGCAATATGCGCTGTTGTATTCTACTTTTTAACTAAAAACAACAACAAACCTTACATGGACAATTGCAAACATACATTTTGCATTGGACATTTAAATTGTATATCTTTTTACCAGTATTCAACAGGCATGTGTGTTGGAATCTTGTATTCCTCATTAATTAGCGCAGAAACAGGCTGTTTGTAAGTGTACAATACGATATTTCATGAATTTTAGCGAGACATTGAGAATTTAGTTTTTGGCCCCCACCCCTCTTCTCCAGCCCAGTGAGAGGTCCTGCACCACTGGTTTGGTTCTTAAACCCGGATTAGGGCTTTTTATGTAATCTGCTCTCCTCTGGGAGATTGGAGAGACAGCTGGCCACAGAATCCCTGTCCTTATCTGTGGAATCTCAACTGGCCCCCGCACAACAACCTAGCCTCTCTCCCTCATTCTATCTTTGGCCCTAGCATAGATTAGAGCAGACCATTTCTGGAGCCAGCGGCAGGCATTAGTGCCACTATTGATATGTAAAAAATAAAATAAAGTCAAGCTGCATCATTTTCACCACAGTGTGTCAAAATACAGACTCCTGCAGACTGTTCTCATACTGTATAGCATTTAAGAAATCTTGTAAAAAAAACTTTCATTAATAATTTTTTAATAAAATTGAGAAACAATGCCCTATACAGACTCTGTAGGGCATTCTATTAGTCACTCACAGGACATTATAACTGACCTTGGCATGTACAGCAGACAAGGTCCCTTTATATTCCTCTGCAATTGCTTGTAAACTCAGGGGATAACTGACACATACAGTAGTAAGAGAGGGTAATTGAGACAGCATATCCACTACAGATACTTAACCACCCTGTGGATGAGGTGTCTTCACACACCAGTTCAAAGTGTAAATATAATTTTAAATATCATTATAAATAACAGCTAAATGTTTTTATCAAGCTGTTGCATTAGGCTACATTGTAATATTATACAGGCGCCCAAAGAGCGGCAATTAAAATTCACCCAGAGGAGCGCTGGTAGCACTTGCAGTCCTGTGACCTGATAGCGCTTTTTTACGTGGCATTTCACCCTGCAGTGGTTTAAGGGAGTACGGCCAGGAGAATATGTTAATAGCATGCCAAGTATAGGCCTTTACATTTCAGACACACGGGAGAGAAAAATTGTATGGTACAGTATGTGGCATCTATCATTAATACATGGGACTGACCATTACACAGCTTTTGTTTTCTTTCTTTTTTTGCATCCTAAACATCTTGTAAGGGGTGATTTCCTCCCTCTGGTCTGGTGGTCCCTTACAAATGTTTCTTTCCCATTCTTACCCACATGTTTTTTTTTTAATTTTTCCCATTTTTTCCTTAAAAATGAATATGTGAAGGGGGTGTTGTTTGTTTCCATGTCAAATGTGTGCCTGTGCAGCTCTTTGAGACTGTAATGTGATTAAGGGGCAATATAAATCAACCTGTATTTAAACTTGACATATACATATTATGTACTTGATGTATGAATGTACAGTATATGTCATTATAAGTTCTGGAGTAACACTAACATTAGACCACCAAGGGTACCAAGCCTAATACATTGTCTGTGGCTGAAGTTCAGCAGTACTCCGGAACATTGATTGTGATTGGTTGTGAACATCCTGGTGTCTTTATGCTAGCCTGTAACAACCATGCTTTAAAAAAATAAAGTTGTACAAGTTATGAAAACAGTTGGCCGTCATTTTATTAAAAGACCCTGATTAAACTAAAATAACTGATAAAAATGTTGCATCTTAAATGCATAGCTTTTAAATAAATGTAGTACAGTATAATCTAGCACAGTTGTATGCTACGGTAGATCTAGCCTACAGAGCACATTCATTCAAATGGCATTATTTAGCACACAAGTCAAAATGAAACAAAATGTACAGCATAGATTATATTGTATTTCTTGAACTAAACCAAACTATATAGTATACAGACAACAGCAATAATGCAGTGTTGCTGTAATTGGGTTATAATCAGATTAATAATCTGATTGACAGCCCAGGGGTCTTATCGCTCTCACAAATCAAGGTCAAACTCTCCCATTGGCCCTGCTCCTGAATCCACTTTATACAGGCCACACTGGAACATAATATATATATATAGATAAAGAGATACATATATTAAAACATGTATTGTATATCCTTAACGAATAAGGACTAATCTAATGTCTACAAATCCTTCACCTTTTGTATAGAAGTAATTATAATGATGTTTCCTTTCCTGAAAGGCGACAGCTGAAATGTTTATGGTTGTCTAGTTGTATTACTCATACTGTAGCGCGTTAAATATATTGTACTCACTGGCATATTTTACATGTGATTTATAACTGCTTTAATATGGATTGCATGTATTAGTCTGAATCCATCTAAAAAAGGTCAAATCTTTTTTAATATCCACCGATATTTCACCTTTTAACTAAAGTGATTGTAACTGTTAAAAATGCTAATTTCTAACTGTAGCCAGCTAAATGTTGAGCTAAATGCTAAATGTCCAACAGCAGTGAAATGTGACATGGACATGTACTGTACTGCACTGCAGCTACAGTAGTCCAGACTGCCCCCTTGTGTTTAATCTGATAACTGGCGTTTGGCTTGAATTACACAACTTGTCATTATGAATTATGGGAATGCCATATCCCATTGTTATGTGTGTGTGTGTGTGTGTGTGTTGTCTAGAGGATTAATCTTGTGTTATATGGCCTACACTGAGAACAGCTACAGTATGTTCTACAGGTTCAGTTTTTACCAAATTTCTTTGGCAAAAACAAAGGATATATTTGTAATATGGATTTTAATGTTTCAGTTCATCATAAGTGCTCTCTGCACCCCCCCCAAACTAATCCTGAGGCTACTTCACACATCTCTGTTAACGGTCCGAACTCATTACGGGAATATTCTGGCCTTTTTCCTGTCGCCAGGTGACCAGTTGGCTGACTCCACCATCACACTCACGTTGGCCCTCGGACCTCTCTCTCACGTGACCACGCCCTTCCTTCACGCCCAGTCCCGACATGGAACCCATCAAGGTCCAATCAGAAGGCGGTTTAAATGTTACCCTCACCATTAGGTTACTGATGCATGGCAAGGTATGATGGCAGTGGATATTGACTCATAATGATGTCTGACTCAACAGGTTGAAGAACTAGTCTCACACAATTAGGTCTTTTAGAGTCTGAATTTTAAAGTTTATGCACATACTATTTACTGTGACCGTATATGCGCCAAACATTTAATTACACTATGTTACATAGTGTTCTACCATGATTAATGAACTTATGTTAATGCAGTTTTGCTGGTACAGTACGCTAACTTCACATACTGTACATACTGAATTTAGTAAAATATTCCTAATAATGAGCTTTATCTTCCTACAGGAGGTCGGAAGCATCATTGGAAAGGTATTTATCATGTAATGCAAACATTCAACAGTCATATAAAAACATGAATGACAATTCAAATGTCATTACATCGAATTTGTTCGTTTTGCTTTACAGAAAGGGGAAACGGTGAAAAAAATGCGTGAAGAAGTAAGTTTAAGGGAATTCATAGCCTCTAGATGACACTGGGCTACACGGTTAATAATATCCCTAATAACCATCAACAAAAACATATTTTCGTCCTTCTAGAGTGGTGCCCGCATCAACATCTCAGAGGGCAACTGTCCGGAGAGGATTGTCACCATCACCGGACCGACAGATGCTATTTTCAAGGCCTTCGCCATGATTGCCTACAAGTTTGAGGAGGTATCACATTAATCTTCTCAAATACATTTCCCCAACGGTACCCTGCACTTGTAATCTG
>JAODUG010000012.1:130717-149050 GCA_027564795.1 Aphredoderus sayanus
AATGTGAATGCAGTGTCAGACTGCAGAATACACAAGGTCCACCATCACCTCATCTATAACGTTATTCTCTCTCTCTCCCTCTCCCTCTCTCTCTCTCTGTCTCTCTCCCTCTCTCACTCTCTCCTTGTTTTTCTGTTGTTGCCGTGGTGACATTGGTGAGGCTGGGGTTGGAAGTGAAAGAAGGGGTGGACAGGGGCGGCCCCTAACTCGCATGACAAATGTGTCCCCTTCCCACCTCCACACACACACACACACACACACACACCCTCCCCTGCATGCGGGAGCTGTCGGGGGGGCTGCCAGCGTACATCTGAGCTGACAGGCGACTGGGAAGGTGCACCGTGAGCGCACGTCACAATCAATAACCCCCGCTGAGAGACATCTACCGAGGGGGGGTTAACCAACTGCCCCCCCTTGTGTTATTTTTACATAAACTCCAAAGGGTGTGTGTTTGTATGAGTGTGTGTGCGTTTGTCACCTTAACATGCCTGCCAGATTACAGGGAGTTGTGAAAACACACGTGCACTTGCATGAAGTGTTTAAATACAGTATACAGGATATATTGTGTACCATATACACTGTAGCCTGTATAGCCTTATAGAGCTTAACAGTGTGGTTCCGGAAGTACATTTCCCACTCATTTTCTCCATTGACTTTTAGAAAAATCCTTATATAAAGAGTTTTAAGTCTGGAATCAAGCCAACCAGCTACAAGACTGTGAACCGACGGTATATGCATCTGTAGAAGCCACAAGTCTACATGATATCAACCCTACACTATGTATGTATGTATATATATATATACACACACACACACACACACACACACACACACACACACACACACACAGTACATGTAACGTGCCATTCTGTTGATTGGTCTAGGCCAAACTCAACCGCACAGGGCACCAAAACTAATCACACCTTAGGTCGGGGGACGAACATGATAAACATTTATTGAACCGACTAAAACATAGTTTTTTTTTAACATAAATATTAATCGAAACACAGGATACAATATTATTCCCAAAAAAAAAACTTTAAATAACTCAAAAAATATTGTCCTCCATAAAAATATCTACTGTACAAAAAACTGAAAATATAAATAAAAATTGTGCTTTTAAATAAAAGTTAAAATAATAACAAATCAAAACATTTAATTTTCTTTGCACTTATGCCATTTTGTCAGAGCTTGGCATCTTTTCTTGGAAACAAGTTTGTTTATGTTTGGGGTAAGTTCTGTGTTGTGGAGATTCTCAGAGTGGTACGTTCCTGAAGAAATACAATGATGATGCAATACAGTAAATGGAAGTAAACGTTTGCACCAAAAACATCACATTGTTGTAACTTCTGTATACATGTTTAAATCTGCTCCTAATTGTAAAGGTAAGATTCCTGTCCTGCACATCTACATGCCAATATTCACATATAGTCAACCTACTTGCACCATAAAATGTCAGCTTTTATGCTGTGATACAATGCTCTTAGCAGGTTTGCCACATTTTCTAACAAAACCGTCTCAGAATAGCCTTACGACAAAAATTATGTTAAGCTGTGATGCTTGGTTTTTCGTTTAACCCGCCTGTTGTCCTCGGGTTTCAAATGCACTACCTTCTTTACGCCAACAGATGGCACCACCTGCTTACATATGTCTGTGTAAGCTGTAGAATTAGAATTGGCGCACTCTGCTGGCGCCAATTCTGAAAGTACTGCATTGGGTCAGTTTGACCCGGAGGACAGCAGGAGGGTTAATGGTGTGTAAATCCTTCGCCGAAGTTTCACTGTACCTTGTCGTATCACTGCCAAATTTTAGATGTTGGTTCTGTGTGTTGGCCTCAGCACATCCATCTGTAATTTAGGAGTTATAGTCATAGCGCCACCTACTGGCAACAGGAAATACGCCTTGTGTCACCTTCATTATATGCCTTACACGGAATGTTCATGTTGCAGTCTAGCTTTATGACATTAATGATGCTACGCTGTGAGTCTTGTGAGATTTCGTTTACAGGCGGGTCCATCTTTCGCCGTGAAAGGAAGTTGTTATAACTTCTCTGTACAAGGTCAAATCACTACCCAATTTCACATGTTGAATGGTATTTACCTGTAAGGAAATTTACTTCCTGCACCAGAGCAGCTAAAAAAGTAGGGGGTCACTGTTACACATTATATGTGTACTGTGTGATATGATGCGAGTCCATAGTGTACCTTACCATATACATGTAAATGAAAGCTCTCTTTGATGCTTGGGAAGTCCAGGTTAGAGCACAGGGATATGTGGAGAGGGTGTGAGTGTGTGTGTGTGTGTGTGTGGTGGGGAGGGATGATCAATTGCTTCCCCACTTACAGTCAACAGCCCCGGGGCCTGGGGCCCACGTGCTCGAAGATCCGTTACGATGTCTTCCCAGAATCCTCCCCCTCCCCACGCCCCAATCCAGCGGGGGCCTGGCCCGTACTGGAGCATGTGTATTCCAGGCCGTAAACAGATATAATAAGTAAGATGAGAGATTGTCAATGGGGGGTTGACACTGAGATGCCACACCGCCGATCGATCGCTGACATTACACTTCGCCATGTCAAGCCGCTTCACTCGCAAAGTATTAAAGTTTTGCATTACCAGTGAGCACCCGGTGGTAAGTAACCCCCCCTTTCCTTCTCTAACAAGCCCCCGCTAATTCCTGTTTACCAGCGCTGCTTATATTTTGAAGTGTGATTACCCAGTCCAATCAAAACATGAATGAGCCTCATTTCACTTTTATTTTGGGAGTGGGTAATCTTAATGTAAAAACTGGTTCAAGATTTAAAGACGTTATTGTGTATGGTGTTAATGAAACTGCATCAGGTTGACGTTGATGAAGCCGTGTCCGAGATGGCGTATGTGGGGCGTATGAGATCAATTGTGTGTAAGCCGTACGCCAGATTCCAGATCAGGGCGTGTGTGTGGCCGCGGTGTCGGCCCGCGTCACACGCCGTTTAAGCCGACACTTGCCACAGACGTCCGGTACACCTCCCCCCTTCTCCCGCTCTTCTCTTAGCTGCTGACGGATTCATAGCCAGACAAATTAGCCAGCTTTGATAGCTCGCGGTTTTGGAAAGCTCATCTTCCGAAAGCCAATCGGAGCACGTTTACCAGCGTAGCGAAATAAAATGAGTGTGTCGAAATTTGAAGTGTATGTTTTTGTTTCTGTTTTAATCCACGATGGTGCCCCTTTACCATCCTCCATCTGTGCTCCCTGCACTTTTAATGAAGTGCCTTCTCCTATATTCATATTAAGGTTTACCCACCAGACATGTGTTATTAAGACACTCATTCTCTTTTATTATGAAAAGCAGGCACCATGAAATGTTGTGTACATCACCATCCAGCCCAAACATCCCTCTAGTTGTTGTAAATGCCATAACAGTGGCAGATCGTAGCAATGAGCAGTGTGCATGAAAATGTGTCTACCAACATGGTTCAACTTTTGATAAACTGACCTTTCCCATAAGCTACACACACAAGCTACCAAAAGTTTAGCTAATGCTACCCAGCCTGGGAGTAGACATGGTGACCTTCACACCTTTTATAGACTTGTACTAGGACGAAAAAATAGCTCACTCTATAACTCTTTACGTGTACATTACGTAACACACATTTACAAAAGGCATACTCAGCGATTTATGGTGTTTGACCATTACTACAATATATACTGTTCATGTGTACCAGCTGTAAAACGAATTGCCCCTACTGATGCTACTAAAAGGTTAAAATGCTGGGTTGCACACTGCAGGGGTAGAGAACAGTGTATGTCTATTAGAGCTGTAAGGGGGTGAAGTAGAGAGGAATGTCAGACACAAACTACGGAGAGTCCCTTTAAAGATTATCACTTTTTTATTACAAAATGTTTTGGTCTAAAACACCTCATGGTTCCTTTAATCCTGGAAACAAGTAGTTGATACTTAACATGTACTCTTCTCCATCAGAGCCTGACCGGGAGCAATAGAGGTCTGACTCAGTTATGTTTCTCTGCTGCTCAGCTCCCAAACACGTCGACACATTGTTACAGCTGACTGTTTACCTTTCCGTCAAATACTCTTCATTTTTGTATCGCCACCTGTCACCAAAGGCTCATTTATAACGCATGTGGGTTCCTTGCCCTTCCAAACAATGCCAAAACTGTGAAACTTTCTGTTATATTTGTACCAAAAAGAAATATAAATATTTGAACTAGTGTTTAATGGGAGGTTTTTGTGCGAGGTGGTGCATTCCATCATATCGTACACAACCTCAATTGTTACCTTGGCCGGGTGGCTGGCCTGTATTTACTTTGGGGTCAGCGTGAGTGATATCTGCATGGATGCTGTTTGCCATATTAGTGAGCTAAGACCTGAGACTCTCCAGCTGAACTATAGCGGCTGTGTACACAATTTAGATGAAAATCCTGTTTATATTACAAAAGAGGTATATTTTGTAAGCCCTCTCCCCTCTGTGTTTATTTTATTGTGAAATATTTCCTGCTGCCCGGTCAGTTTGGCCAAACGTCCTTCCAAACACCCATAATGCCCCCTGAGAAACTTTGAGGGACACACGTGGACTTCCATATCAGTTTGGTTCTCACATGACACATCAACTTTTTAAGGATTTTAAAGTCATGCAACTTTTGGGTTTGAGTAAATTGGTTTAACAAATTCCTAAATAAAAGTGCATGGCCTATAAAAATGGCCACTGTCAATTATCACAAGATTTAAACTGACGTGTCGCTGTTGCTTTCAGATGAGCATAGCTACTGTGATACGCGTGACTGAATTCTCAGAAAAAAAAGTACAATCACGTCACTGGGGTGGTACCCTTTCAACGTTCAATAAAAAGGTACAAAAGCTATGGGGTTTTACTAGGAAAAGGTACTTATTTGTACACCATAGCAACGCCTTTGGAGGTATATTTTTGTACTTCCATGTACAAATGTAAAAAATGTACCCTCACTCGTTTTTGCACCTTAAGATCCCACCCCAGTGACGCATTTGTACCTTTTTTTAACTTTTTAATCTGAGAGTAGATGACACATAAGGTTGTCATCTCTGTCGTTTGCATGGAAACCATATGCATCTTTTACTTTCAGCACGTGCAATCCAAGGGGATAAAGACAGCTTTAATCCTCCCCACTTACACCTTTATACCAATGAACAACTTACAGTAGTTTTCATTCTGCATATGTTTAGGCAATTGTAAGGATGTAAGGATGTTTTTTTTCTTTACTATTTCAACTAAGTCAAAAATTAAAATTAATCCAAAATAAGTTAAGTTTAATGCTGTAGAAAATATAATTTAAATTGTGCTTTAGATTTCACAAATTTCTTCATCCTGTTGCCAACAGATTTTTCTTCTTTTTTTACAACGTGCTTTAGGAGATTGGGTCTCCTTTGTTGCCCTGCTTTATACACCACCGCATAAATAAAGTGTCTACTTTGAATTTTTATGAATCCAGTTGTTCCCCATCAAGTAACATAAATAAGCTTTGAGAAAACAACAACACAAAACCCCTCTATGTTATGTGATCCCCTTTGTTAACAATTCCCTGTTAACTTCCACCCAAATCAACTTGCGGCACCCACATTGGGCCCATGCTAAAAGGCTACAAGCCTTTCAGATGGCACCTAAGTGCTGTATCGCATAACCACTGTGCCTTTGTATGGATTAACAGTTTATTCCGTTTGCTGGAGCTGCACCAAACTGTGTAAAATATAGTGCTTTTGGTGAATTATGAGCACTGGCCTCGGTCCAAGTGCCTGTGGCCTTCCTGTTTATTTGTACGCCGGCGCAGGTCTCGATGGAGGCGGGGTCTCCGAGCTCCAGCTGAACCTGTGTAAACACTCGCCATGGGAGCCGCTGCGAAAGTGGCTACGTTCCTCCGGCGAGAGGATTTCTTTACTGCCCATTGTTTTGAACAGAGAATCGACCTCTTAAAAACACTGGACACTCTCATGGCTCTCCTGTGGCCCGGAGAGTGTTTTGTATATGCCTATTGACAAAATATTTCTGTGTTATGGCATGTGTATACACCGTCCCGTGTAAACTCAAAGGGAAGGCAAACGCGCTGGTGGAACATCACACACGTTTTGTGCAAATTTTCCCTGGAAGCCTCTCCTGGCCTCAACATTAACGACACCACCTGTGCATTCTTTTATTCGTGGACTCTTCTGTACTTCAACTGTAGATGAAGTCATTCTAACGCAAAAATGTATTGTTTGAAAATGTTCTTGCATCTCCAGGAATAACACTAGTCTAGTAAACAGGATAACAGTCTAGTAAATAGGATAAGAGGCCCTCTATTGTGGCCTCTATACTTTATCGCTGTATCATTTACAGTGCCAGGAAGGTTAACCCTCCTGTCGCCCTGGGGTCAAAATGACCTGCAAAAGGCAGCCTCGTGGTTCAACCCTAGGACAACAGGAGTGTTAATACGAAATAATAATAAAATAATGATGAATTATTAACCTAATTTTAACTTAACCTTTTTGACCCAAGGACCATTTCTCTAACCTAACCCTAACCCTAGGGCGATAGGAGGGTTAAGATCATAGAGAATTAAACATCAACCTTGCACACTGCGCTCAGAAAGACCGATAAATGTTTGATGGGACTCCAGCCACCACCTTTACAGGACAGCCAGCTTAACCCTTAAGCGTAGTTGCAGGGACAGTTTATCAGATGGAGATGTGTCGCCAACATGCGTATTAGTATTTGTTTTTTTGTAAACACAAAGTAGGTCATGCAAAGATGAGCAGCGACGCCTCTGACTCAGTCCCGGCTCTGGACATTTCTGTCGGTGGCGCGTCTCAAACCATCTCAGGCTCAACCAGCGGAGAGTGGCTGCGACGCCGCGGCGGAGATGTCCCTTACCGCGGCGGAAGCTGGCGACAGGCAGGGGAAACGAACACGCCACATCTTCTGGGCGACTGCCAGCTTAGCGTTGCCACTATTTGAAAGCATCTCCGGGCTGCACGTGCACTTTGACACTGGTAGCTGTGTCCCTGAAGGTCTGTTCCCTCATGACCGTGTGTGTGTGTGTGTGTGTGTGTGTGTGTGTGTGTGACTAGCAGGCTAGCTGACAGCTGAAGGGGTCCATGAATAGGAACCATGCCAGGGTAAGAGGTTAGCTACATGTCCTAAAAACAAACTGTAACCTACTTTCGCCACATCTGCAGCTACAGCCAGTCAGGTCTGTCACGTCGAAAGGGACTCCAAAGTCAAAAGATCATATTTGACCAACTTTGGGGCATCTGCACTAGTCCCTTGCAGTATTGGGGGTGTGTGTGGGTGGATCTACTAGGGATCAATTCCCTAACGCAATGCTCAGATGAGGGCCTTTATGTGTAGTTACGTTTTCAGTGAATTTTGCTCAAAAGTGCAAACTGACAAATTGAAAGCAAATTACGACTTTAAAATGTGTGTTTTTAAGGATACAGTAGGTGACACATCTAGGGTTGAAATAACACATGCAGTATTGGGGGATTGTTAATGATTTCATTACTTTTTTTTGTAGAAATGCTTATGGATTGCCTTGGTTTAAAACATTTGTTTCTAGAATATTCACATTCCCCAACATTTATGAGAAACATTAATTGCAAGTCTGTGAAAGATCAGATGACTTGTTAAGACATTGTTTTACCCTGGATAGGCTATTTGGGCTGCATCACATGCATTAGTACACATACAGAGAGACACTCTTGGCCTGTAGCACAAAGTACAAGAGCTCCCAGAGTCAAGACCTTTCTGTTCATTTCCCTGTTTGCCAAGGAGCCTCTATGTTACTCAGGCTGAAGTTTGACTCTGAGGCTGTTAGGAGATCTTATAGGGTTTGAAGTATAGAACATGGCACACACCCGTACCCACTTTCATTTTGGCTTCGAGCATTTCACCTCCCAGTAGAACAACATGTGATCATACAGTATATCCAAGATTAGCGCAGATGAGCTCAGGAAAAAAATACAAATAAACAGGCCTCTGGCAAATGGTTTTCTTTGGTGAAACTGTGCATCAACAGAGGATCGGTGATCACATAAGATGTTATCTTCTTTAACTCAAATTAATCTGAGCGGTGATGCGACACATACTGTAGCTTGTGCAACAGTGAAACTGCCATGTATTAATATTTAGTCTACTGCTATAAAGTGCATCTCTCTCCTGCACAACACTGGATGTGAGGATCTTTTACACAATTGTTGCTTTATGTGCCTGGCAGGACAAAACTCCTCACATTCCTCAGCACTTGTTTAGCATTCCTGATAAACAATTTAAGATGTTCCGTACACAATAGTGATATATTAGACATTTAAAAGCATATACATTCCATTTGTATGGTTCCACCTCTCAGACTTGCACAGACAATGGTGTTGGGTCAACGATGGAAGAAAGGTTCTCACATGTAGACCCATACAGTACAGTACCTTGTACTATAAGGCCTGGATGTAAAGTCATGTTCATATTTTATTTAAACAATTAAAACCAATTCTTCCAATGACATTTATACACCCAAACAACACGTTTCATACTTTGTGGATAAGGCAACATTTTACTCCCGAAATGGGGTTCAAAACTTGGGGATTGCATTATTCATGTAGTGTCGGGACTCTACAACCTCTCTGACATGGTGGCAAGTCGACCGAGGAGAGATAAGGGCTACACACAGCAGCAGGAGAGCATCGCCCGTGCTAGAGATGGGGAAGCTATTGAACAGAAGCCGCAGGATGCCGCGCGGACAATGTTTCATCACAAGTTCTCTTGTAAATGCTCCCTGAAACTTTTCTGAACCCCCCCCCCCCCCCCTCCAGTTTTCTTCTTTTGGTTTTGACGCTTGGTACGAGTAAATATGTATTTTTCTCCACAGTGACATAGCTTCCACTCTATCCAAATAAATCATTGCGCCACTGAAAAGCAAATAATAGACTGTTTCTCAGCCTATTGACAATGTAGACAAGAGGGACAGTATACATGAACAGAAACAGAGAGGGAAATTAAGATGGCTACCCAATCGTGTAACATGCTTAAGTCTCGCTGCTGAGTGCTACTTTACTGTTGCCGTATTTTGACTGAAATCTTAATGCAATGAGGATTAAAGGGATTACAACATAATCTTGAATAATCCAACATGCCACGGACGGAGGAATGCTTGTAATAATGGCGTGAAAGTGTCCGGAGGCCTGCCAACATTGTCAGTCACAGTGAGGATTAAATATTTGTGGAAAAAACTTTCAGCTAATGCCGTTCGCCATTTCTGAAAAAAAAAAAAAAAAAAAAAAAACACAATCCGGAAGGCAATTTTGTAATTTAAGAGACATATAGTGCCTCTTTAAGTGCTGGCCATCTCCGTCGCAGGACAAAGCCTGTGGCAGACACGGGGAAGATGGGCTTTTTAAGAAGATTTATTCCTCTAATTTTTGTTTTTGATCAATGTTTAGCAGGTTCATAAGACATGTAAAGCACAGACGGCTGAAGAATGAAAATGTTCTTAGCAGTGAGAATCGATTCTTATTAGGTTTACTGAAATGCCATCATGTCCATTTGCTCTACTGTTAATATATACAGTCAGTACACACACACACACACACACACACACACACACATCTCTTTAAAGAGCAGAATAATGCAGGTCTTCTTCGTATATTTTAAGGATTATGTAAATTATCATTAGAAATTATCTTTTGAAGTAAATAACCCATATTCATTGACATGATGGTGTTGCCACCGCTAAAAATGCCAGTAATTAAGCCTGTCAATCAGTCAAATGTGTTCAAATCTTACGAGGACATGTCTTTTGATGTGGACCTTGCCTAAAGTCAACTTATACTGATGCTTATGTCTTCTCTGACAAAACTGAACATATAAACTGAATGTCTAATTGAACCAAACCTAATACACAATAAATCTGTTTTAGTGGCTGTTGCAAATGTACCCTAAGTAACCACAGGACCACCATACCACCATCTTAGACCTTATGTGAAAGACACTAAATAAATACAGTCAGCATGCTGAATCTCTCCCTCACTGCCCCCCAGTGCAGGACTCAATCAACAACACCTCTGGATTTTTCTCTCCAGAAAATATTTTCTCTTTCTTCATATTTTAGCACCTTTATAAATCTCAAAGTAATAACAACTCAATATGGAGAAGCAAAATACTTTCTTTTTTTAAGTGTAAAGTTAGTGTAAAGAATCATTACGCTACCTCCTTATTTCTCAGTCTAAAAGCAAACGACAGCCTCTAAAAAGACAGTTTATTTTCCCTGTCTATAAGCCATAATGAGGTTGTGCCCCTGGGAACCAGTCGAGCGGAATGTTATTAATGCCTCAAAAAAAAATTATGAACGGGGGGTGGGGGGGTGGGGTAGTGTGAGACCTCTACACCTTCCTCGACCGTGGCATAAAGGCAGGAAAAGGCTGTCAAACAATTAAAGTGAAGTGATGCCCCCGAGATAGAGGGGAAAATGAAAGCCAACAACTGGACAGGACTGGAAACGTGTGTTTCTTGGGGGGTGGGGGTGTAGGCTAAGATAAAGCTTCCTTTAGGATGTGACTATGGGACAGCGATGAGCTCAGGGGTGTGAGCACCATCACCACACTGGTGGGCAGCGCATGCACACGCACACGCACACACACACACACACGCAGACCAGGAGGTTTTCCAGAATGAACGCATGGGAACAGATGACTACGATGACAGGTGGAGCGACTGTGTGTGTGTGTGTGTGTGTGTGTGTGTGTGTGTGAAACAGACAGACAAAACTTAAGACTGAACATGTGGGAGTCCATACTGTAAAATGTGTGTGTGCCTGGGAAATGAATAAGTGCACGGTGCCACTGAACACAGGAAGCACTAAGTGAGATAAACTTGTCATCTGGCCTCCTTGTAGCTCTTCTCAGGGTGAACCAGCACTTCCCTCATTTTGAAAGACTCTGGGAATCATGGGAAATGTCATGGAATTTATGGAAACCTTGGCCCTGGCCTGCAGTGTTGAAGCACAGGTGTAAACACTAAGAGGGTTGGTTTTAGAGGTTTCTCTTTTAACGTTACATCAAAACCATTCCTTTATTGCACAAAATCAATGAAATGAATGTATTTCCATCAGCTAAAGAATATATCTAAAATGTGTTATTGGTTAAATTGCTAGCTAATGTTTAGCTTACCACAGCTAGTTATCGATATAGGTCTACGATGACTTCTGTGTCAAGCCTTAGTAATTTAAGACATGTAACACACATGTAATATTGTTTGTTTTACATTTGTATACATCATATAAACATATTGCACATGGGCACATACCAGAGAGGTCAGAGAAATCAATTTGGTACCCTTTGAACAGAGAGAATGCTATCTTTCTCAAGGGATACAGGTACAAACATTTGGCGGGGGGAAATACACTTTCATTTTTGCACTGTGAAAGTGACGAGTGAAATCTAATCTGCTTATATCTCCCTTGGCTGTCCCTGAAGACAGTGTTAGAGCCACGTATGCCTGGCCCAGTCGAGCTGTGCCAGGGCACAATGCAGAGGTGAGTGACATATTTTCCTCCCCCATTCAGCCCAAACCCAGAGGATCTCAATTCAATTTGCTTGGTTACATATCCCCCCCCCTCCCCATGTTATACACCATGTTCCATTGTTTCCCTCGGTCTGTCAGGACGACATCCTCGGCGGAAACGCGCTTGTCATCATCAAAGCCTGACGCTCGGGCGGTGTCGAGACCCCGCGAGCGTGCCACCTCATTGTTTGCCCCTCACCTTTGTGCTGTCCCCCTTTCCCCTCCCCACCAGCATGGTGTGTCTTTACGGACGCATCATGTTTGCCGCTTCTGCGCAAGCCCGCCTGGGGATGGGCGGGAAACAGCGCTTGGTGAAAAAAAAAAAACGATTCCCCGTAGGAAGTGCCGGAGAAAGAGGATACAGCAAGGGCATATCAAACACCCCCCCCATCCCCCTTTTCGGACAGGGGCAAGAGCCCTTGACATGGAGGTGCAGATGACACTGCAGCTGGTACTCTTGAGGTGCAGCACTGGTCTTGTGCTGTGTCATGTCTCCCATGCCGTCAGCCCATACTCCTGTTCCATTCACTTTGTGAAAAAAGCACTTTTTGATCTGTTCAACCCCTACCAGAGTTCGGGTTTGGAGAACATTACATGGAATTTGTATTCGTTTAAAGCTAACCAGGTGCGTTTACATCAATGAATGTCATTTTCGCTGCAGTGGACGACCTGGTTTTGGAACAATACCAAAGTGTCGGGCGACTGCCGCTGTGGCCCAAAGACAGCAGACAAAAGCTTTATTTGATTTATTCTTATTTATGTTTTACTGTACTGGGACTCAGTAATAACTCTCATATACCACAATCCCTTCGTTAATTTCAAGAGGGGGCAGTTGAGCCGACGGTTCTGAAACACGCAAACTCCTCAGCCATTTCCCCAAAGGTCTATAAACCGCCTGAACTGTTGTCGACGGGAGCAAACTACACGGGCGTCTGGTGGAGACGGGTTAGCGTTTGGGGTCCACGCTCTCCGAGAGCCATGCAACCATGATGGCTAACCACCACACTAGAGGCCCCTTTGTCTATTTTATCTCCCCCCGCACGCTTTACAAAATAGCCGAGCCTGTCACGGACCGGCATCAAGGTTCAGTGGTCTGTCAACATTTACCAGCAGATAAAGACAGAGAGGGGGAAATTCTCAGCCCCGGAGGGTAGCTGGGGCTATCTGAGTAGCATGTGAGCATGAATGAGAGAGACTGCATGTCTTTGTGTGGGTACATAAGTGAGTCAAACTACTGGTAACGTTTGCGGAAAGACTGCTCCTGTGTGTTTTCCCTGTGACAGCAGCCTGAGTCGAACAGAAAAACACTTGGAGTACATTAGCCGTCCCCTTCTCCCGCTACAAATACAACGAGGCGAATGCGTGCCTTGACAAATACAATCGGATGCTGCCTCCCCTGGGCTCAAACATAGCAGCATCTTGCGCTTTGGCCTGTGGGCCTTTTGGTCTGCTTAGTTGGGGAGGGCCATCACAACTTCAGCCCGGGCTTAGATGTGTTGAAATGAGCCACGCTCCGGAGAAATCGCAGGGCGCAGATCAGGGATTTGTCTCAGCGGCTTCCATTGCTGACGCCCGTCTAATAAACAACGTGGGGATTTGACGGTCCAAAACACGCCGACTCTCTTTGAAACCGTCGGGGTGTGAGAATACCGTGTTTGGGGGATTATTTTCAACTAATGATCCACCTACGGTATATATTTTTTTCATTACTTTTACTTTGCTGTTTGGGGGAAAATTTGTTTGCTAATTGGGCCACAGTTGACGATGAACTTCTTCAAATAAACATCTACAATGTTTCTCAGAAGTCAGAAAAATATATCAACTGTTTGAAAACAGTGTTTGCTGCTGCTCTGAACTAATTTAAAAGTAAAAAAACAAGTACATGTATGTACATATTTGTTGAATCGATGTTGAATGTATACATACACATACAGTACTGTAGAAATATTCTTTTTTTTTTAGTGCCTCGTCAATTAAATGTTATTGTATTATTCTTTTTATATAGTACAAATGTTCCATGGCCTATTTATTTTATCAAATGTAGAAGATTTAACATAATATATAATCCAACACCACAGAGTACTGTAATTTGAGGTGTTATCTGACTGCATCCAGTCCAAACTAAACAAATATTTATGAATAATTGTGCATGTTCAATTTTACAATTGGTGTACTTCACTGTAGTGTTTGCCAGTAAGTTTGATATGGTTTGCTACCAAGGTTACACAAGGTTTTAAAATAAATGTTAAAACTACAATAAATCCACCGGAAAAAAACAAAACATAAAAAGCAACAACAATATTTTGGTAGATATGTTTTGTGTTGACCCCAAAGGAAACAGGAGTGGATATGATTTTTTGGCTTGGTTTATACCATTCGTAAATCCATTATTTTACAATCAAAGTAGAAATGGCTGGTCGTCTCATTTAAGAGCCCACTCACCAAACGTATACAGTACATCTCTTACAGTACAGTGGAGTACTTGACAGAGACGTGTGATGTACAGGCCCCATGATCCAAGCAGTCTTCCCTGTCATCTTGTAGTTTCCACATATG
This sequence comes from Aphredoderus sayanus, assembly GCA_027564795.1. Lineage (NCBI taxonomy): Eukaryota > Metazoa > Chordata > Actinopteri > Percopsiformes > Aphredoderidae > Aphredoderus > Aphredoderus sayanus. Next base: position 144,827 of record JAODUG010000012.1, read on the forward strand.
TGTCACCTGTCCACGCAATTATGGTCGTCCGCCGGCCAGAGCGTGTAGCATCACTGCAGGAAACGAAAAGGCATCCGTCAACGCTGGTTTGCTCTTGTGTCACCGTCTCTTCCATGGAGAGGAACCGACGTGACAGAGGCTGGTTCTGAGAGAGAGAGAGAGAGAGAGAGAGAGAGAGAGAGATAGAGAGAGAGAGAGAGAGAGAGAGAGAGAGAGAGAGCTGGATAAGGTAAGTCAGAGATTTCTGCACTGGAAAATTTGTGACATACAGTTGATTTATTTAATTAACAGCAACATATTTTCTTAATAACTGACAAATATATTTTGTTAAATATGTTCCATATTTTATCCCTTTCAAAGTACCAAATTACTTTTAGCCATCAATCATAACTTACACAGTATGTACATTATGAATACATATATTGAGTTGGATAACATGCTGTGTAAAGAAGTCTGCCGGGTAAGTCTGTGGCACAACAGAGCTTCTCCCAAATTGAAAATAAAGCATTCTGGACGGAAATCCTCTAGTGGTACTGCCAGGGAACCCAGCGACGATCCAATATAATTTACTGTAGAAGATTTACTGTGCAAGTGAGATCCGACCACTATGTGAACAGCTCGCTCGGTCCAACGAAGAACTCTTGGAATGCTACGGAAAAGCCAGGTTGGATTTCACAAGCAGGTGTCCCTTGTTCCCCCTCCCACCCCGTTCCTTTCTCACACTGTTTTGCCACCTGTTCCTAGCTCAGTTTTTTTTCTCTCCTCCTGAAGGGCTTCTGAGAAGCCCTGAATAATAAGCTAGCGTCTGGGGGGAGTAGAGCTACATTTTAAGTGTTTACCAGATTCTTTGTCTCAGTGAATTACGACGAGACCAACCGCAGACACGTCGAATGGTGAGATGTGACGAAGACAGGTCAAGGAAAACTTATCAAGGTCACCCGCCCCCCACCCACCACCAGCACCACCACCACCACCACCAACCGTGTTACAAGACACAGTTCCATAACATGTGGCTCACAAAGAACACATCTAGTCATGCATGCAAACACAAGCCATGGCAACACAGACATAAACAAATAAGCTCTAATGGAAAAGAGGTACGTAGAAAAATATCTCTCTAGTACACGTAGTGGAGATTCAATTTTGGTGTGAGTGACAGCTGAAACACACACACACACACACAAAGTCTACGTTGGTCCACATGTCCGCCTGTTCCCCCTCTCTGGGCAGACATGCTTTTCCTTGTCAGCGGCAGACGCTCCCCACTTGTCAATGCGTTTGTTCAAGCAACCCGCATGCCGGCCCCTGCAAGGTTCTCCGCTCTGCTGCCTTCCTTTCACTCCTTTTCCCCTCTTAAAAAAAAAAAAAAAAAAGAGCTATGTGCTCTTGCTTGAGTGGTCTCTGTGTCCAGGCCCAGTGCCCTAATCCTGGGCCTGCTATACCTCTAAGCAGGGAGTTAGCTTAATCCTTCTCATTTAGGCAACGGCACTGCTGGGGCACTATATGGAAAATAAATATTTCTTTTAAAAAGAGAAACGTAGAGTTCTGTGATGGGAGTTTTCAGCTGTTGTGACATGCAACTTGCCGCCCAAGAATGTTAATGTCCCGGTGAATAATGCATGGAGCATGGTAGCTAGGGCGGAACCGAATACAGAGCGGACGGTATGCTATTGTCGGAATGCTAGCTGTGGCTAGCGTAGCTGCGGAAAGCGTAACGCAAAGACAGAAGGTGTGGGATGTGGGGAATAGCGTAAAAGGATTAACTGGTCATCTCTTAGGGAACCAGGAGGCATTTGGAGAATTAACAGAATGGTGATTTATTCCAAAATAACACAATAGCTCATAATCAAAAAGAGACAACGTGACATTTTCTATGATAAAATGATGGCACAAACATAAAAGGCACCCTTTACAGTTCAAAAAGAGGTCAAAGTTTGTAGGATAAACAAATTAATAAGTAAGTGTTTATGCTTTTAAATATTAAATTGACTTCAGTCAAGCATGAAAACACATACACATTGGGTACTCTTTATTTTAGAAACACTATATTTCTTTAGGTTTGAGGAGCTTTGTATTCCGTATGCTTTATGTAACTGTCACTGTTTGTCCAATTTGACTGTGAATCATCCAGCATGGGATTTACTCTCATGTGGTCTGGAAAGGGCAGAGAGATTTCCTAATAAAGAAACTACATGTATAATACCTTTTGTTTTTGGGTCAAAGAACAAAGAAAAAAAAAACATCACTGCTTATTAGTTTGACTGGAGATGGTCAAAAAACCCAATTTGCGAGCTACTGATGTGTAGAAACTTCCTCCAAACACACACAGGCACAAGTGCATCTGACACTTCCAGCTTAGTGAACATTTGTAATGGGGCCTCGATTATAGCCGAGGACAGATACCTTAATAAGCGCTGGAACCTTGTCAAGTGCTAGGTCAAATCAGAAGACAAATAAATAGGAAATTGCTCCCAGCGAGCTTTCTCACTGTCAACCTCTGCTTGTTACCTTGAGCGCTAAAAGGTATTTATCTGACTCGCACAATGAGCTGGGGCCCTCACCGCCGGTTAAACAGGCATCAACGTAGGCCTCCAAGGAGCTTAATTGTGCCGGTCTCTGGAGTTCACTTGGTGAAGTGCAGGTGCAACATCCAAGAGAAATAATTGAACAAACAATTAGAATGTACGCTCCCTCACAGACATTTCACAGAATGCCTACAGGCACTCTTGCTCATGTCAGAGAGGCCATGTATTGACTGTTCCTCCACACTCCCTCCAGTCCACACAGCTTCCTACTCTTATGCTACCGGAGTGGAACTGTGTACAAACATTATGATGGACTTGGTGGGTATCTGGCAGCAAACACTATAAAATATATAATCGCCTAGACCCTGGGAAAGAATCTGTCCCCACTCCCACACCGTCCTCCGGGTCAAACTGCTAAATAAATGAATAAATAATTAAATACACACAGCACTGACACTAAAGAAAACTACACAATCAGACAATGAGGCGGCGCCATCTGCTGGCACAACAAGATACTGCGTTTGAAACCCGAGGACAATAGGAGAGTAAAAAAATTGTTTTTTCGTAAAAACAATGCGTACTATCAGCGTGTGATCTGCGTTCTGGTCATGGTTGACCAAGAGGGTCTTAGAACTGAAGGAAAGAACCGACACCTCTTTGCCAAGCTGGCAGGGGCGTCATCGCTTGAGAACATCCACAAATCTCCGGCCTCAGTGCTACATCTGTGGGAAGATCCCGTTGGCAAACAAAACAGCAGAGACCCGGTCGGTCGGTTGAAGAGCACGTCAATCCACGGTGCCATTGTTTCAACGGCTTCCCATTGTTGAAGCAAACGTGTGGCAGGGAGCGAGATGATTTGTGAAGGGATGGCTCTGTCTTCACCATCACTGTCGTATTTGTACAGGGCTTGGGCGACGCGATGACGGAGGTTCGGTTGAAAAATAAGTGGGCTCCGTGTCAAGTTTGAACCAAACAGAGCAACATATCGTCGTCATGGGTGTGGCATTGTAAAAATATAATAATACAGCAGGTATCTATAAAAACAAGACCAGCATAACCTTCTAATGTACACTGTTATTATGTTACTATTTAGTTACACACAGTAACGTATTACATAACCAATGTTAAGAAACCCCAAGTAACATTTATTCCCCCCCATCCAAAAACCTTTCACATCTATATCTTGTTGTCCCTAAAACTCATGGGCTTTCACAGGATTAATTTGAATTTTACACCGTCTGTCCCTGGGGGAAAGGATCTCTCTCATACAGGAACACTTTTAGTCCCCCCCCCCAACCCAACCACCACCACCACCTTTCCATTCTTTCCAGGGCTGTGTAGTTGTTGGCAGTGCTTATGTAATAACAGATGGAAGCTAGAAATTAACACGTCTTGCCTCTCTCGTTATTCTCCTCTATTTATTTTTAATGCCGCGAGTGGTGCGGATCTCTCTCTCTCTCTCTCTCTCAGTCTCTCTCTCTCTCTCTCTGTCTCTCTCTCTCAGTCTCTCTCTCTCTCTGACCTCCGGTAGGACAGCAGCACCTGTCAGGAGGTGCTTGTGCTGCAGCCGCCTGCCTAATTAGCGCACCAGGAATTTGGTGGCATTGGGCGTTCAGGATCACTTGGATGAGAGAGTGAGAGAGAGAGAGAGAGAGAGAGAGAGAGAGAGAGAGAGAGAGAGAGAGAGAGAGAAATTAGA